>JANRMT010062834.1:6173190-6185162 GCA_026402145.1 Polypterus bichir lapradei
CATTTAAAAACTGCATTTTGTGTTTACTTGTGTTATATTTGACTAATGGTTACATGTGTTTGATGATCAGAAACATTTTGTGTGACAAACATGCAAAAGAATAAGAAATCAGGAAGGGGGCAAATAGTTTTTCACACCACTGTAGATAGATAGATAGATAGATAGATAGATAGATAGATAGATGAAAATCATATCCAGTTTCTACCTGTGTCTATTCCATCAATGGAACCAAGGAGACCCAATAAACCCCACTTCCTCCAAAGCGTTTTGATATTATACCTGCTTTAACAAACCCCCAGCATACAACCTTTGATATTATACAGTATTCTTTTTAAAAAAAATAAGGGGCAAAAACCCCTCCTTAGCCACTATATATTACAGTATATTTTATTTCAAATCATACTCATTTCACCAAAGGGGGCAAGCATGATGATGTCATCAATTAATATAAATAGGTACAACTGGATCCCAGTAAAACACAAAAGGGACAAAAGTCAAAAAGGCTGGCATCCACTGGTTCAGTAGAACCCCCACAGCTTTCTGTCTATCCCCATGACTTTCTTGCTAATCTAGTACATCTAATGTCCACTTAACTGTAAATTGGGATCCCCAACACAAGTCTTATACCTGGAGCCATACTAACATGGTAGTAAGTCCTCCTTACAAAGTACAAGCCATGTTGATTCTTATCAGCTCCCCTTAATCAAACATTTCTAACTATGGTACTGCTTTTACAGCCCAGCACCCTCTTATAGTACAGACACAATAGATTTATTGATGATAAATCTTAGCAAAAAATAAAATGCCCATGTTTCATTGCAGTCATTTTAATGTGTCCTCACTTATTTACATTTGCCAGGAATACAGAAAAAAAATCATATTATTCTGTATGTTAAGTGAAGCAGAGGTAGATAAAGAAAAAGATCACTCCCAAAAATTAGTGGTAGCCAAATGCAAAAGGGACAACAATTTAAACACTGTTTCTTGCAAATGAAAAAACAAATTCCCAAAGTTTGACTAAAAGGACTTTGGGAAAAAAAAAAAACTTTTTGATTTTGATTTTGAACAACTCACCACTACACAATTCAGTATTTCAGCTGAATGGGCACAAGGCTACAGGGAGTCATGATGTCCCTCCCTGCATGTTTCAAAACAAAGAGACAACTGTGATCCTGTTTCCTATTTGTTGGCTATAGCTTTAAAGGTCTTTATGGAATGAACATTTGAAGATTAAAGGGTGCCTACGCAATGTGTACTGAATAAAAAAGGAAGGCTAGTAGTCCAAGAAGGCAAGTAGACTGGATTGACTGACACCATGTTGAAAATCCATTATCTTTTCAAAAATCCCAAAAATGATCATACAATTCTAATTTTTATAATTTTAGTTAATATTTAAAGTTTGCTGTGAAAGTTTAAAAAAATTAAACCAATTTACCAACATTATCTCTGTCCATGAAAAAATCAAGATAATACTGATTAATATCCAACTAGGCAAGCTGGATTGTACATGTTTTTACAATACCTTTTACTATAAATAATACAAAGGCAGTTTTGTCATGCAGTCTGGCTTTTGGAACAACTGCATAAATCCAGGGAAACTTAATAACCACACTCACTGGAACAGTATTTGTGTTACTCCCCCTTTCATAACCACAAAGGTTAACTGCTAGCAGTTAATGATTCATTGTCAATCTTTGAGTCACTGAAAGCAGCTTTGGTAACTGGTAAAATATTTCACAAATTATCTTTTGCTTTATAGGCATATAAGATCATTAAATTAAATTATGCTCTGCCAAAATAGAAGCATTTGCAGCTATTTATAATCATTAATAGGCCTTCTGCTTATGCAGCAGTATTTGCGTGGATATCCATATGCAAATTTCATTGTGCAATTGTGTCATATTTGGAGAACTAAGGGTAAAGAGGCATTAAAAATGTTTACTATGAACCAAATATACACATCTAAGTTGTCCTTTCCGGACATAGGGGATCCACATTTTTGTAATGCTTTAAAGTTGGGAAACCTTAAAATTAGATGACATCTCTGTAGCACCTTTATTTAGCACATTCTAGGCGTTCTGCTTGCTATTCGTTATTGTAAGTTCACCTAAAATTCATCACCTATTGTATGTAACTTGGGGCTTCATCATGTTAAATATATTTGCAGGGATTTTGGCAACCCATAATAAAAATGCAAAAACTTATATGGATACAGTAATCCCTTGCTATATCGCGCTTCGACTTTCGTGACTTCACTCTATCGTGGATTTTATATGTAAGCATATTTAAATATATCTTGCAGATTTACGAGTTTCTGTGGACAATGGGTCTTTTTATTTCTGGTACATGCTTCCTCAGTTGGTTTGCCCAGTTGATTTCATACAAGGGACGCTATTGGCGGATGGCTGAGAAGCTACCCAATCAGAGCACGCGGTTAAGTTCTTGGGTGCTGTTTGGCTCAGCGACGGAGCTCAGAATTCAAGTTCGCTTTGCGTTAACCAGGAAATCTTGTCTCGCTCATTCAGCATCAACGTGTTTCGCTGTGTAAAGAGTTAAGTTTCGTCAATGAGCAGCTCAATGCCCACTCCAAGACGCTGAGCGATGAAGATTTGCCGAGAGGACCAAGTCAGCGAGTGAGGAAGATAAGGAACAAGGAGACCCAGCACAGGAAGAAGATGCCGGCCTAACTCTTGAGCATCTCGCGACCATTCTATGAATGGCAAAAGATCTTCAGACATCGTCTGAAGAATGGGACCCGCAAATGATTCATTCTTTGCAATTTAGAAATGCTCTTGACGATGCCACAGACGTGTATAAAAAACCTCCTTACACAAATGAAAAAGCAGAGCCAGCAACTGCCCATCATGATGTTCCTTACCCACAAAACACCGCCTAGTACGCCTTCAGTGGAAGAAGAAACTCCAGAGTACAACGGAGGTGCTACACAGTCGCCTGAAGAGGCTCCTTTAGAAGAGCTGTAACGCCCTCCTTTCTTAAAATTAAACTCATTGTTATCGGACAAAATGTCGTGTGTGAGTACCCATAACTAATTTTCTACGTACTTAGTACATGTACGTACGTTTAGTGTAACTGTACACACATTTTACTGTATAGAATTTTTCTTGCATTGTACGTATTTATTGCTGGTGGCCTATCTATCGTAATGGCCGTAACATATATGATATCAGACACGCTCGATATCTTTAAAATAACATTTAGATTTTACTGTATATAAACAGTGTGTTTACATACATAATTTCAACAAATCTTACCTAATATCTAAGAGAATATAAAGGGGTTATGCTGTATAACTGTGTGGGAAATGTTTATAAGAATGTGGGAGAGTTTATAAGGGCCTAAAATATACAAAAATAATGATATAAACATATGGTTTTTACTTCGCGGATTTTCACCTTTCACGAGGGGGTTCTGGAATGCAATCCCCGTGATCGAGGAGGGATCACTGTATTTTTCTTTAAAAAGTATCTGTTTTTTGCAGGGTCATTTAATTTAAAACATCTACTGAATTTCTTCTCTGGTTTCCTAGTTAATACTCTCCTCTGGATGAAATCCCCCTGTACATGGGCTTTCAATCTCTCTCTCATTCTCATTCTCACTCTCTCCCTTAGCCAATTGCAGTCTCTGCCTTTCTGCAGGGATCCTGTTGCCAAACTCTGCTTTCCCAGTACTCCTTACAACTTAAGATGCACGAGGTGCGATTTTGACAGTTGCATCTTAACCTGTGTTGTGACCAAATTTTTATTTAACAAATTCATATATAAATCAATATGCCAGAACAAGAAGCAGTCAATATGCAAACTAAATCCACAAGGCACCCCATACTGACCCCTCCCTATGTCCCAGACTATAGCAATTGGAACCCCAAACAATCTGGCTGAAAAAGCTAGACAGCTAGCTTTGTACTATAACTAGATCATGGGACCCTCCATCTAGAGACAAGGAAAAATTAAGTAGTGACTGCACATAGACATCAGAAATTATGCTGGGACATGATGATGGCTAAGAAGATAAGAAATGTGTTAGTGTGGAGGGTGGGGGTTATGGTTACAGATTTGAGAGTTAGCAAGAGATAAAAGACCAGAAAGCCAGAAATAGAGGTCAAAATTAATTTTGAATAAATATACATGAACCATAATCAGGCAAAAGTGACAGAAGGGATGTGGGCAGAGGTCCATTAAATGAAGATTATAAGGAGTTAGGTAGAACCTATGCACCATTTTAAACTAAATACATTGTTAAATTGGGCTTCTTGATGAATACCAAAAAGGGGAGAATCGTGCAAGGTCCTAACAACACTGAGAGATGATGGGTAGAGGTTTATAGGAGGGCTTCTAAAAGTGGGTAAATATCTTCTTTTGTAAGTCACTTTGGATAAAAGTGTCTGCTAAGCAAATAAATGTAAAGGTAAGTGTAAATATCAAAGACTTATTTTTGAGAGAAGTTGGGAAGCTAACAAGAGAAAACATGGTGAAAGAGTAAAGGAGATATAAGGGAGAAACCACAGCCCATAACTACTGAACAAAAAGCAGGCAGTAGGACAAAGGCTGCCAAAATCAAACTGAAGACTTTGTAATGGTTTGAGACCTAAATCCCCCCAAAAAATTCACACAAAGTATTGATTCCCCATTGCATCCAGGCAAGCAGAAATCTTGGGAAACCAGCCAATAACAATGCATAATTATTAAAGATGAGTGAATTTATATGCCAATTGCGTATGTTGTCAAACATTCTTTCAGTTTTATGGCATATGTTACATTGGACTCTAGGTGGAGTTTGGAAGTGCTCAGATTCCAATTGGTACAAATATCAGAATTTAATTTATAAGGTAGAGCAATTGCAGACTTAATGTCTTACATATCTCCTCCAAACTTGCTGTAACACAAACCCAATGGTAAAATTTTAAATCTGAAAGTGAGCTTCCTTTCATAATTAGGGTAGTATCTTTCAGTTTTGGTCTCCTAATACTCCAAATGAAATTGGAGAGGAAAAGGCAAAGATTTAACCAATGAAATGTAGAAAGAAGTAGTGGAATCATGGAACTTAAAAAGTTAATTCTAGAAACACCATTCATCCACACAGTGGCTGGTTGGGACTGAAAAGGGAGCAGGATGTTTGACATAAATGAATGGAGGATTTGACATCCACAAAGACATTCTGAAAGTCTGAGAAAGAAATTTGTTGTATAGAGTTCACTGGAATTCTATTTTAATACCCAAATATCTGAACCTGTCAGTAATATTAGAACATTAGAACATTCCAGACGAGAACAGGCCATTCAGCCCAACAAAGCGCGCCAGTCCTATCCACTTGTTTCCTCCAAGAAAACATCAAGTCGAGTTTTGAAAGTCCCTAACGTCTTACTGTCTACCACACTACTTGGTAGCTTATTCCAAGTGTCTATCGTTCTTTGTGTAAAGAAAAACTTCCTAATGTTTGTGCGAAATTTACCCTTAACAAGTTTCCAACTGTGTCCCCGTGTTCTTGATGAACTCATTTTAAAATACAAGTCTCGATCCACTGTACTAATTCCCTTCATAATTTTAAACACTTCAATCATGTCACCTCTTAATCTTCTTTTGCTTAAACTGTAAAGGCTCAGCTCTTTTAATCTTTCCTCATAATTCAACCCCTGTAGTCCTGGAATCAGCCTTGTCGCTCTTCTCTGGACCTTTTCTAGTGCTGCTATGTCCTTTTTGTAGCCTGGAGACCAAAACTGCACACAGTACTCAAGATGAGGCCTAACCAGTGCATTATAAAGGTTGAGCATAACCTCCTTGGACTTGTACTCCACACATCGTGCTATATATCCTAACATTCTGTTAGCCTTCTTAATGGCTTTTGAACACTGTCGGGAAGTTGATAGCTTAGAATCCACTATGACTCCTAAATCCTTCTCATAAGGTGTACTCTCGATTTTCCGACCGCCCATTGTGTATTCAAACCCAATATTTTTACTTCCTATGTGTAATACTTTACATTTACTGACATTAAATTTCATCTGCCACAAATCTGCCCAAGCCTGTATGCTATCCAAGTCCTTCTGTAATGATATAACAGATTCCAAATTATCTGCTAATCCACCTATCTTGGTATCATCTGCAAACTTAACCAGCTTGTTACTTGTATTCCTATCTAAATCATTTATATATATTAAAAATAGCAGCGGCCCTAGCACTGACCCCTGTGGAACACCACTCTTAACATCGGCCAGTTCTGATGAGGTTCCTCGCACCATCACCCTCTGCTTCCTGTGTCTGAGCCAATTCTGTACCCATCTAAAAACATCACCCTGAACTCCCACTTCTTTTAACTTGATGCCCAACCTCTCATGTGGCACCTTATCAAATGCTTTCTGAAAGTCCAGATAAATAACATCATATGCTCCACTTTGATCGTATGCTTTTGTTGCAACCTCATAGAATTCCAACATGTTAGTAAAGCACGACCTCCCTCTTCTGAACCCATGCTGACTGGTCAGAATAACTCCTGTCCTTGCCATGTGTTGCTCAATCTTATCCTTAATAATTCCTTCCATTAATTTTCCTGTGATGCATGTTAAGCTTACTGGCCTATAGTTGCTTGGATCTGCCCTGTCACCCTTTTTATATAATGGGATGATATTTGCCATTTTCCAGTCCTTCGGAATCTCTCCAGTGCTCAGTGACTTCCTAAAAATATGTGTCAAGGGTTTATATATGTACTCACTAGCCTCCTTAAGAACACGAGGATAAATATTATCTGGTCCTGGTGATTTGTTTGATTTCAGCTTATTTAATCTGAGCAGCTATTCTCCCTCTTCAATTTCCAAATCCCTCAGTACCTCCTTAGCAGTTGCGTTTACCTCTGGGAGGTTATCCACTCGCTCACTTGTAAACACCTCCGAAAAATGTAAGTTTAGGGCATCTGCTATTTCATTGTCTGTATCTTTTAATTCCCCTTTACTATTCCTGATGAACTTGACCTCCTCCTTGACTGTTCTTTTACTACTAAAATACTGAAAGAATCTCTTGGGGTCTTCTTTCGCCTTATCTGCTATATTCCTCTCCAACTGTCTTTTAGCCTCCCTGATATCCTTCTTAATGGTTGCTCTCATATTTTCATATGCTCTACGATAGGTATAAATGTGCAACAAGAATTAGAACGAGCAGAGATATCATTTTATACCCTGACATAATTTCAAAGGATTCAAAAAGGTCTAAATCGCAGCATTGCCTAGAAGTACAATGATAAGCAAGTTTGAAGTACAAATATTCTTAACCCTTGGCTCTAACAAGAAATGAAACCGGGTAGACATGGCAGCCTTGCCTGGGTGCTTTCCTTATATGGAAAGGAGAAGATAAGTCTGAATTTGTGAGCAGCACAGCTAAAGGAAAAAAGTATTATATTTTATGTATTCCCACAAACTCAGCAATAAATACCATATTGTCCAGGACATACAAAAGAAATGTACAATTTAACAAGTGAAATGCCTTTCCAGCTTCAATACAGAGTAAAGCTGCAGAGGAAGAAAGGCACTGCTTCGATTATATAAAGAAGTCATATAAAGATTATGTGAAGCAAAATGGGAACAGATAAAACTAGTCTGAACAAACTGTGCATGTTCAGAATACACCAAACAGTTTGATATCTAAATTAAGAGTAATGGCCTGAAATTCTAACACTGTATAGGGTCTTTGCCTTTTGTTAATAGGAGAGTGATGGTTGCAGTGTTGATTTTTGGATTAAAATACTGCAAGGTAATCATGGCATTCAGCATTTGAAAAAGAGATAAAGGAAATTTGAAGATCAGTTTAAATCAGTTCCAACAAAATGCCATCAAATGATAGAGGCTTTCTCTTTATGTATAATATTCAGAGGTTCCATGAATGGCTCCAGAGTAAATGGGCACCCAAAAGCAAAGCTTCCTTCTCTGAAAGGTGGGAAAAATTCAAAAATTCAAACAGCCCAAGAATAAGAAGCAAACTGCAGAGGGTGACATGGGTACTTCAGAGAAAAAAGTGGAGTAGTAACTGAGAAACCGTTTAATATTTGCTTGTGGTCGCTCAGGCTTATAAAAGATTCTGTCCTATAGAAGAGAAGGTAGCAAACAGCTCATTATGATGAAGTCAGAAGACCAAGAATTTACTGGGCTTACCCCCAGGGACATAATAATGAGGCTCAGGGTGACAGATGTGAAAATCTGCATGTTATAGAGGAGTGCATTTAGTTCAGCCCTAACAGTTAATTTAATTTCTATATTTTTAAATAGTGAGGACAAGACCACTCCAGCTCAAAAAGCCAAGAATAAAGTTCAGCTATCTTTTAATTTTTGCAGTGGGTAAAATGAAAAAGAGATTAAAAGGCAAGTATTTGTCTCCTGAAATTTTTTAAATTTAGCATCTAATTGATCGCAAAATTGTTTATTAATTAAGAGTTATATATTAAATCGCCATCTTCTGGCACAGGGTTTTATTTTAGGATGATGGAATTTAAGATGAGCACACTCATGGGCAAAGATAGAGCATATCATTTAATTTTTAATTAATGAATATAAAAATAATGCTTGTTTGTAGCAGAAAAAGACCTTGAACAAGGCCATTGGCCTGGTAATATTTCCTAACGCTAGTGGGAAAGGGGAAGATTTCACATACTTTTCTATTAAATTGAAAGACTTGTTAACAGCTGTTGCTATGCTCAAATGACCTTTTCTTTCAAATGATGCATGTCATAGCTTTGCTGTTTTCAAAACATTGTGCCTTATTCAAGGAGTGTGTGATATGCTGTCAACAGAGCACGTCAGAGAAAGAACCACAATAAACAAATGATACAGCACTGCTCAAGTTAAAAGCCACTTTGTTTCTTTCAGAGCAGCCGTTACAGTACTGATAGATAACAAAATAAGTTTAGCACAGTAATGATTCCAATAATTTGCTAAGTGTACTTTTTTGTGTTACAAAAGTACCAGTTATATACGAACACATTTTTTAAATTAAAATCCGCTGGTAATAAAACAGGTCTTTTCTACTTCGACAAGCAGCTTGCTCTCCTGGGTTCACTTTAGCCATAATCATAGCCATATGCTACACCCATTCATACAGTGACAGAAACTGCATGTCTAGAATAATGTACCCATGAGATTCAGAAAGAGTGCTGAGCTTCTTTGATTATTTTACTTGATTATTTTTATTGAACTTATTTAAATTCAGAATTCAAAACTTCTACTCATGTTTTACTAAAAAAAAAGTCATATTCTCAGTAGATAACTTGTGTTTCTGTCATGGCTCTCTCTGTTTCTGCTAACTGTACACTTTAGGCTTAGGTCTTTTATTCTTTAAACATGTACTGAAGAGATCATATTTATGTACAGTCTTTACTGACAAGAAAATAATTTTTGTAGAAGCATCCAATTAATGTCATTTTCTTTTAAACATGCGTCTTCACCTATTTTATCCGGTTTAACTGATCTTGCCAATTTGAATCACAATGTTACAACTAGTAAACATAATGCATCATTTTAATCATAAAAGTAAGATTCTTCAACAGCTGGACGGAGATGCTTGGATTTCCAGATGTTTCTGACTTTTTCGATACCCCTTCCTACAAACTCCAAATGACCATTCCAAATGACCATTGGAGACTACTGCAAGCAAATTTAACTCAATACTTAAGCAAACCCAAATCAGACTGAAGGAAAGAATGGTCTGGACTCTCAAACTTGCTATGTTCTTAGGTTTTTATATGATGATTACTTCTTAATTTGCTTTTGCAGTGCTGCTATTTACATTGCAAATAAACATACTGCAGATTTAGCATCCTAAAAAAGAGCCAGTGCAGTGTTGTGTCTAGGGCTCTGGATATCTAAACAACAAGGCTGCTGGTTTACTTCCCTTCTTACACTCACTGTACATTGAAAAACACACTAAAATCACTACATAAACGTAAAGAATGATTATTATTATATTACTTTGAATATTTCATACTTAATACATAATGCTAGGCAGCATGGTGATGCATTGGTAGTGCTGCTACCTCACACTCAGGAATCCAAGGTTCACATCTCAGGTTTTCCCTGCATAGTGTTTGCATGCATGGGTGTCTGAATGGGTTTTCTATGTGTTCTCCAGTTTCTCCCAACAGTCCAAAGACATGCAATTTAGTGGACTGAGTTGCTGAACTGGCCCTGGTGTCTATGTGTGTGCAAATATGTTCACCCAATAACGGACTGGCACCCTGCCCAGGGATTTTTCCAGCCTTGAGCACTAAGCTTGGGATAGGCTTCAACCCTCCACAAAACTGCTCAGGAGTAAGTGGGCTTAGAAAATGGAGTGGTATTAATGGCACTCACTGAAAACAACTTTGCTGTTTTATTATAAAATACTGAAGAATTTTTCCATTTCCTACTTAACACTAGAATTACCAGTCTACGAATAAACTCGTAGATCCGGCCTACCTTAAATCTGTTCACACCTCTCCACCAGCATCCTTTGTCCTCTAATTGTGCAGATGAAGACAAGCTGCAAGCAGCAGGCTATTCTGTCCCCTCACCAACTTAGAACGTGCACGAACTTCTAACAGCTCACGCCTTGATTGATTATCTGGGAGTGGAGTGGAGTTTTAGAGTGGAAATAATAGATCGTTATTTGGAACACACGCATTTCATCTGTGTTCTGTTTCTATAGTAATCTGTGTAAACACATTTTTAAAACAGACACATTTTTCATATTTTAGTAATAAATGACAAAATGTAGACACTCCCTGCGTGGAGTCTGCGTGTTCTCCCCGTGTCTGCGTGGGTTTTCTCCGGGTACTCCGGTTTCCTCCCACAGTCCAAAGACATGCAGGATAGGTGCATTGGTGATTTCTAAATTGTCCCTGGTGTGGAGTGTGTGTGTGTGCCCTGCGATGGGCAGGCGCCCTGCCTGGGGTTTGTTTCCTGCCTTGCACCCTGTGTTGGCTGGGATTGGCTCCAGCAGACCCCGGTGATCCTGTAGTTAGGATATAGTGTGTTGGGTAATGGATGGATGGATGGATATATATATATATAAATATATATATATACTGTATATATATATACAGTGTGTATATATATATATATATATATATGTATATAGTGGCGGACGGCTGCGGCTTATGCCCAGTTGGGATGCCTGGAAGATGGAAGGACTGGGAGAGGAGCAGTACCTCCCCTGGAACACGAGAAGGCAGCCACCCTGGTGGGTGTTGGGGCCACGGGAAAAAGAGATTGGAAGGTCAACCTTGTTGGGACTCTTGGCCACCACCAGGAGGAGCCTGGATGGCTCAGAAGCCATGGTATCCAGCACTTAAGCCACACCAGGAAGTGCTGCCGGACCAGGAAGCAGGTACACCCAGAGTGCTTCCGGGTGCCCATGCAGCACTTCCACCACACCAGGAAGTGCTGCAGGAAGGTCATCAGGGAGCACATGGAGCACATCTGGGTGCATTATAAAAGGGGCCGCCTCACTCCATTTGGAGAGTCAGAGTTGGGTGGAAGAGGACAGAGCTTGTGAGGAACGGAGTTGAGGCGGCAAAAGAGAGAAGAAGAGAAAGGTGATTTGTGCACGGTGTGTGAAGTGCAAAGGACTGTAAAGAAGAGAACTGAAAATAAAAGCGTGAATTTGTGTAAGTGTGCCTCTTGTGTCTATCTTTGCCGGGTTAAGCGCTGGTATAGCGCCATCTACTGTCAATATAGATATATATATATTATCACACACGTGCACATAGGAGGGAGCTGAATGGACCAAATTAAGGTAATTCCACACCAGACCAGGGGGTGGCGGGGTGCACTAAACCTTCCTCTGTTATCTCTATAGACCAAATATGGGAAATTCTGCCTGATTCTGACCCGGTGACATCACTTCTGGTTCTGGCCCCAAAAAGGACATCACTTCTGGTTCCAGACTTCAATTAAACCACTTCCAGTTCTCTGCCTTAAATACCAGACAACTTTTCAT
>JANRMT010062834.1:6195162-6230473 GCA_026402145.1 Polypterus bichir lapradei
GTGAAAATCCCAGTAACTGAGCAGATTGTAAAATACTCAGACCGGCCCGTCTGGCACCAACAACCATGCCACGCTCAAAATTGCTTAAATCACCTTTCTTTCCCATTCTGACATTCAGTTTCGAGTTCAGGAGATTGTCTTGACCAGGACCACACCCCTAAATGCATTGAAGCAACTGCCATGTGATTGGTTGATTAGATAATTGCATTAATGAGAAATTGAACAGGTGTTCCTAATAATCCTTTAGGTGAGTGTAAATTACGCAATAACATTACAATACATCTGTCTTTCAAAAGTAATTCGGCCAGTGGAAGACCAGACGATGTTAATGGTTGTAGATATTCTGCGGGATATTGTAAGTAGATGTTTTCAACTTCCGCACCATCACCACCAACCGTTTCAGCATAGTCTATTGATACGAATTTAACCAATTTGCCGTTTGACCGATCAACAGTTTTTGCGTTAGTTCATTTGACTTCAACGTTTCTTAGTGCTAGGATTGCCTGTGTATTCATTTCTTCTGTTGATAACCCTTAGGGATGAAATTCTTCAATAAGATTTGGACATAATAAGTCTTCTTTTAGCGAGAACTTAAAAGTGAGGAGAACGTAAAAAATTTAAAAGACTGTGTCCGACAAATGCATTCACACGAATGAGAGGTGAGAGGACCGTGGATGTGGTTGAAAATGTTTGAGAGGAGGGCAGGACATGAGAAAACCTCTTGGCAATAGTCTTGTCTCGCGGGACTTGAAAAAATTTCTTGGCAACAGTCTCGTCTCAAGATTTTCTTTTATAATAGAGAGATATGCGCATTATACAGGACATATACTGTATTTAAATAAACTGAGATTCAGGTAGTCATTGGATTTACTTGGCCAAGCAGTAGTTTTGCAAAAAAAAAAAAAAAAAGCAAACAGTCTGTTACAAATAAAAATAGTTTTTACACTGCATACAAGAAAATAATGCAAATTCACAAACTGTTTTACACTATAAAAATAAAGATTTTTAAGTCACAGTGAAGCAAATTAATTGTTGTATTTTAGAAAACATAATAAAATGTATTTTCAGATCCTCTTTAGCCAGTTCAAGGTAGCATGTTGCTGATGCCTATCACAGGAGGACCAGACACAAAGTAGGAAACAGTGTACCAGTCCACTCAGAGCCCACTCACACTTTGTATAAATTAAACTTAATGAATCTAATATGTGTAACAGCTACAGAAAGCACCATAGGCTGTATAAGTACCTTAAAGAAAGGTTTAAAAATATGTGACCAGTTCCTGCCACACCCAACATCTTGGTTTATAATTTAAAAATAACAAGTCTGCATATTTGACTCAAAGCACTGAATGTATTTCTAGCCCCCACTCTGTAAAATATAACTGCGAAAGCCACATTAACAGTCTGTTTATTTTGGCCTGTCAATCACAGGGTCACACTAATTACATTGACACATACTACCAAAGTAACAAAAATCATTGGACTTATCAACAGCATCTACCTGCCTTGCCAAAGCTTGTTAAACAGATTGTGTTGTTTACTTTCACAGATACAAATAAGTCAGGACTTTGATCAGGTGAATTGACAAGATCCTATCTCACTACTTAATGTCATCAATACATTTATGAGCTTTCTTTACAAAAAAAGGAGTTTGTATCTTAAAAGGGTAGGAGGAAAAACATAATAAACTGTACCTTTTTAATGAAGAACAAATAAAGATCAGAAGGTCATAAAAAGATAGCTCATCTCCAGGGTTTTTCAGGTAGAAATAAATCTTAAGCTGCTAAGGTACTTTAAAGATGCATTCAGGAGTGAAAACACAAATGTAGTATGCAGTAAGAATACAAGAAAGTAAAGTTATATGTTTGTTGCCTAACCCGAGAATGAAGCAATACCATTAAAAGAACAAGATGTTTCACAATAACAACACTGTCAAAAAATGTTGTTTATATTAGTTATACTTGAAGCCAAGCTAGGAGGTCAGTTCTGTTAAGCATCCTGTATTTTTTGGCCAGAATAATAGTTGTTCCTTAATATATTTACAAAAGCAGACATAATATGAAAACCAGTCCTGTATAGATGAAGTAGTCAAAAAAACTTCTCAAACTTTCACCAGGAAAAAACAGGCTTCACAAATTCAAAAAACAGGGAAAATGCCTAAACATTTTAGGTTAATGGCATTTTACATCACATTCACACTTTTTTTGATATTATGATCTCTGACACTAAATGATGGGGGGAGTGGCTTGGTGAGAGGAATAATTTAAATTTAACAGTAGGTCAAGAATAAGTAGAGCAGGTGAACCTTTTCAAGACCTACACTGGATTTACATAAATGAGAGATTTCAGGTTTGGATTTTTAATAACCTTTCTGAGAAAGTTTTCATTTCGTCTATGGGTTATTGAGTGTAAATTGATGGGCAAAAACAGTAAAGTTGTCCATTTAAAATTAAATCAACAACACAACAAAGTGTGCAGAAAGTACAGGGGTTTGAAAACTTTTTGAATTCACTGTAAGGTTTGCTCATAACAGACAACTGGAGACTGTACAATACATAGCAGGTGTTAAAGATGGAGTCCATACATGCTATTTATTAAACATATTTGAATGTAGTATAAAAAACGGTAACATAGTAGTGTGGTCCTTAAAATTATGCATTTTTGAGAAAGACGTGTTGATGAAGATACAAAAAATACAGGTTTAACGTGAATGGAATTAACTGGAAAGTTAAAGAAATAAAGAAAGCAATATAAGATTGAAAGTTACAGTATTAAGCACCATTGTAAATCAAATGAACATGTGGCTAAGAAATATTCTCATTAGAGATGGTTAGGTCAAGAATGGTGTTCAAAGGAAAAAGGGACCTTAAAGCAAACAAGAACAATACATACTGCTCAGAAAGTCAAAAGAAATGGGCTACTACAATGACATTATTGATGATCTAACAACCAAGTGAAATGGAAAGACCAGAGACCTTCTATGTGTATTTAGGTGAAAGGTCACTTATATTGACATATTCCATACGGATAATAAAAAAGATACAATCAATGCTGAATGAAAAGATGAAAATAAAATACAAAGTTCTAATTTTACCACCACAAAACAGTTCAAAAATATTAATGCATCATTTTCTGAATGTCATCAATCTATTTTCTTAACCTGCTTATAACTAAGCCACATTAATTAATTCAGGGTGGAAAATAAGTACACTTGAGAACTGCAAATTGTGTATCACACCTTAACATCCATCCGAAAGCTGACAGTGATTAACTGATCATTTCATTATGTAATCCCACCAAGCAACAACCAATCAATATTCCATTCTACTTATATTAATCACAACTGCAAATTATACTATTAAGAGAAATATTATTTGCAATATTACTTGCATATGGTAAAAATAGAAGAGAATCTAAAAAAGCATGCATTTCATATCAATGCAAAGTCACACAATGAAATTGGAAATGTCCCATTACTGTGCTGTATTGTTTCTGTGACATTATGCCAGTGTTACTTTAAATTCTAATAGCATTTGTAGGTTATTTTAGTCATTTGTGCTATAATGTCAGTGATTCATATTTAACTTTTTGCTCCATAGGGTCACTGACTCAGCATAAGTAAAGTGATGAATAGCTATTTTTGTAAGAAAACACCAAATTAAAACTTCAACTACTATCTGTTTTTCCTTATGAGTGGAATCCCTTTTTCTTACTTCATTTGCCACCACTTCCATTAACATTTTCTTCTGCTACCCTCTTGGCCTCATCCTTGCCGTCTCTTGCATATACATTCTTCACTACTCCAGCCCAAACTGTCTCTCTCTTACACACCAAACTTGTTACCTTCAGTTTCTCTAAAATTTAAACTTGCTGCATTCTCTCAAAAAATACAAATTCACCTGACGACTCTCCTTCATATTATTTACAATGTACCTAACATGTTGCCTTCATCAGACAACTCTTTGGCAGTAACAGTTTTATTACATGTAGAAAAGGTCTTCCACACATCTTCACCTGATTTTTTTCTACCAGTACAAAAATCATTGCTTCATCTTAAAACTTTCACCTTCCCGAAATACAATTCAAATGCTGTGCTATTCATAATCATTTTCAAGATCACCAGTACATCAGTGAGGAACTAACAGCTTTGCATTTCCAGTTACACAGCTATTTATCACCACTTATTCCCACACTGCTTTAGGAATTATTTACCAAGGCATAAACCACCTTACAGTATTCAAAGACTTTTATCTTTAACCAGAACACAATGTGCTGTTTTGCATTTTAAAATAAATATTTAATAACTTCAGAATTACCATCAGTTTCAGAGGTACACACAGTACATGCATGTAGACTTTTACCATTCATGCATACATTTCTCAATGCCAAAAATATTCAATCTTTCATCACTTTCTGATTAAATCTACAAAGGTTTTTTTTTGAGCTTCCATCCTTTTGTATGCTAACTTTTCCAATGCCTGCATCTATTGCTTTTTAACCTCCTATTGAAACAAATAAATTCACCAAAAGGAATGCTGTTTGTGAATTTTTTAGCCAGTAGATACTGAACTGAACAATTATTGTGTCATCCATAAACCATGAATGCAAGGAAAATTTAATATAATAATAATAATAATAATATGGCATCTGAAAATCTGCAAAAAGCCCAGATATAACAAAGTTGCTTCTCTCTGACAAAGCAACATTGCCCAAGAAGTGTGGCAACAAGGAAAAGCATGTCTTGTCAATAAAATGTGCAAAATAAATCTAAAATGCTAAAAGTTTTAAAATGAAGCAAATTGTGACCTCAAATGAGAACATTACAAAATTCTAAAAATATGAAAATAATAATAAGCCATTTTAGAATTCTGCCAAACTTCAGTCATCAATATTCTTTTATTTTGATGAATTTACAATTTCTAGATTGAGGAGGAATAAAAGAAAAATGCTTGAACAGAAACAGAACTTCCCACATCTGCACTGCCAATGGATGTTGCTTCTTCGATAATTTTAATGTGAAACTTTGAAACTTCATTTTAACCCTGCCTATAAACTTGCAACAGACAGTAATATAAGTCTTATTACACAATAAGAAAAATGCCAGTACAAGGCCAAGAAATACTTGTGATCTATGCAAAAATCTGATATTGCTAATTTGATTATTAGACCATTGGTTCCTCTGAATTTAAGGGTTCACACAATCTAGTGTCTTATAACCATATTATATGTAAATAGCAGTGACTCTTTTTACCTCTATACCGCCTTTAAGAAATAGTGAGAAAATAAAAGGCATCATCCTTACCCTTTCAGATAATGCAGCAAATAATTTATTTGATGTTTTCCTGCAAGTTATCTGAATCCTTTATATTTTCTTCTTGTACATAGTAACCAAAAAGGCTACGTTAATTTAATATAGATTTTACAAAGTTGCTTTGCTGTCTTCTAGTGTAGGTGTTATCAAGACAGGCCTGTCAGTGTTTTGCCGCTGCTGAAACTAAGTTATTTCACTACTGGGCTACTGACTGCCTATTGTGCTTTCCTTGGAAGTGAACCTCAGGAAATATGAAATGATGCGGCAGAGGCAGACCAAAAAGCACTAATTTAATTGTCTATCTTGACTTACACAATTGTAAACTAAACATTGGAAAAGGCTACAGTATGTCAATTAAATATGGCACAGATGCATGTAAATCACCCTTTTGTAGGAAGCTATCTCTTAACTGAGAATAGTTACAGTAGTATAGATAATATGATTTCAGACAAAACTGCAAACTATTTAACTAATAAGACAGCACAAACTGAATGATGATCATGCTTTGCTTAAAAGTAAAACAAATGCTAATATGCTCCAAAACATCTCTTATTTAGAACTCAAAGTTTAGGAATACAAATTTGACATAATGTAGATAATCATATGTGTAAACAGACATAGTAAGGATTAATGCCATGCATTCTTCCATTAACAGTATCCATTCATGGTAAACAAGAACCACTAGCAAATACAGCACTTTATGCAGTTAAATTATACAAAGAGCAATGAATGTTTAAAATCATTTTAAATGTCTTTGAATAGTTGGGGAATGATTTCATTAAGACTTTATAAGTGCTAAAGTTTGGACAATTATGCATATTGCATATTAGTTTTTTCTTTTTTATTTGTCTAATAATTGCTTTATAAATGCAAACTTCAGACATTTCTAGAACTGTTCATTTTGTTCTCATATTTCTGTTTGTGTCATCAGTATGTTGTGCTTTTTATTTGCTGGTTTAGGTTTACAGGCTTCCCCACTGAGGTGCTGCAATTGTTGAAGAACAGTTACAAGTATGAGGTACAAGATGACCTGCATAGTACAGTATATCCTGGATTAGAGATGTTGCTACATCAGTATTGATAAAAGGCACAATTCAGCATCTTACTGAATAAGAAATGACTCTGTCTTACAAAGAGAAGAGCTAGGATACCCTCATGGCATAATCTTATCACAAGAATATTCTCTATAAAGCAGGCATACTTGGCTTTACAAATACAATTACAAAATACTTGTTGAAGTCACCCCCTGTGCCATTTCTTTACTTGAAACAAGCATACTAAGATATACTGTATAAGTAGTAGATATTAATAATCCATACAGACAGGACACAAGTCAGTTTTAGAATTAAAAAACAATTGATGGAATGGTGCCTTTAGAACTCTCAATGGCCAGTCACTATACAATGAAAATCCCATCCCTAAAAGATATTTTGTATTTTGAACTTTGCAAATAAATCTCATGTAACAGAGACAAAGCATGCTTTTTCCTTTAGAACTCACCATTTGTACTCAGCTCTATATAAGCTTGGTATTTATGGGAACTAAACTCATCTCTCTGTAGTTTCTTCAGCCTTCAAAAATCTTTTTTTTCCCCCATTTACTCCTCTTCAGTCCCAATTACACAATGGTTTAGGATGTGTTAAAACTGACTTGTGACGAGTATGGATATAGACCAATATGATTTGTATCGTTAACTCTTATCATCTGCTACATTTCAGCAAAAAACAATCATAATAAATGCACTAATTGATCTATTTTTTACATTTAGATACTTGACTAACTGGTAAACATTATAAACATTATTATTAAAAGTGGCAAAATAACCTATACACAAACTACAAACATTGCAACATATACAGTGTATAAAAACAGTATATATTCTACAGGTAAAATAAAAGTTTATCACTTGTGGATAGGGATCTGTGGTTGATGTCTTACAACAATTAAAAGCACTGCCACAGTACCTGTAACAAGATGCAAAAAGCAAGATACAATTCAAGCATTGCACATCTATTTTGGTAATGTTCTGTGAATCCTGTGAATGTTTTAATGTACCCTTTGATCCCTTCTATCTTTTATAATGTATTTTCCTCATCCATGGCTGAGGCCAGTCTATTGACCCATGTATATTTATTTCAAGTGTCAGAAATGAATAAAAAATGCCTCATGGCAAAACTTTATGAATAATGATAATGATAATACACTAACTTTCATTTAATCTCCTTTAGGTTAAAGCCTAGCAAACACTTTCATCCAGGGTCAAACATTAGAAAGTTGCACTTTGTTATGTTAAAAATCACATCAGATGTTCTATTTATTTCAGAAGAGTTACATATAAAACAAAAATTCACATGTACAATAGCAAAGAAGTGTACAGATTGCACTTAGAATATAATTACCAATTACATAATACAATAAAAAGTTTTAAAACAAATACAGGAAGGACACATTAAAATTCACTTGCCTAATTAACACATCTATGTCTTGTGCTGTGTGTAGGATTAATGACTTATTCAGGGTGCAGCCAGATATCTTCGAAGTAATAAAGTAAACTACATGGATTTTTACTAGTTATTGTACCTTATAGTCAAACATATTAAATTAGATTAGAAATGCACAGCAATCCACTATAGCAGGGGTCCCCAACTCCAGTCTTTGGAGTCCGCAGTGGTTGAAGGTTTTCATTCTAACCCTTTTCTTCATTAGTGACCTATTTTTGCTCCTAATTAACTTCTTTTGAATTCATTTAAATTGACTTGCTCTTGAAGACTCAGATACCTTAATTGTTTCTTTTCCCTTAATTAGTAGCGAAACAATAATGAGATACAAAATGACCCAAAACAGGCCCAGCAAACTGTGTCGATCATACAATATCTGAAAATAAAGAAAGGTTAAAGTGTCAGGAATGTTGACCTTCTCAGGTTCCCAAAATATTTTAAGAGTATTCTTAGAAATGAGAAAAATCAACAATTTCATAAATGTATGCTATTGCACAATGACAGCAGAAACAAGTCATGGAATTAAAGAATGGGTTTAATTAACAACAAGACTCTGTGCCTAATTAAGCAACTGGTTGGAGTGAAATTGGTTGGACCGACTTAGTTGGTCTTCTGTTGGCTCACTCACTTCACATTTCATTTCTGTTTGGGTGCCATTTAAGGAAAGAAATTAAGCAATTCAGAGGAAAGATGAAGAAATTCATCCATCCATCCATTAACCAACCTGCTATATCCTAACTACAGGGTCATGGGGGTCTGCTGGAGCAATCCCAGCCAACACAGGGCACAAGGCAGGAAACAAATCCCAGGCAGGGCACCAGCCCACCACAGGGCACATGCGCTCACACAAACACACCAAGCACACACTAGGGACAATTTAGAATTACCAATGCACCTAACCTGCATGTCTTTGGACTGTGGGAGGAAACCAGAGTACCTGGAGGAAACCCACAGAGACAAAGGGAGAACATGCAAACTCCATGCAGGGAGGACCCGGGAAGCAAACTCGGGTCTCCTAACTGTGAGGCAGCAGCGCTACCCACTGCGCCACCCTGAAGAAATTCAGGGGAACAAATCTTAAAATGCAAGTCAATTAAAATTAAATCAAAAGAAGTTAATTAGCAGCAAAAACAAGTCACTAATTATGAAAAGGGTTAGAATGAAAGCCTATAGACTACTGGGGCCACTCCAGGACCGGAGTTGGGGACCCCTGCACTACAGTATATAGTTTAACTGTACAAAATTAATATAAATGTGTTGCATTTGGTCACTATTACACTTTGCACAAATAACAAAGGTAAGAGAAATAATTAGAGTCATGACTACTTCATGCAACTTACACTAGGCAAATATATTCAGATTAGACTTAGTTTCACAGTAAATACATGTCATGAGAATACAATAGTAAAGCATTTAGATTGCCTGATACTCAAAGGAAAGTTTGCATGCCTGACTGCATAGTACTAAAAGTGATACTATGTTTTCAAAATGGTATTGAAGAGATTTATATTGTTGGACAAGATATGTTAAATAAAAATCATTCTACTTCCATCTTTAACATACTGTATAATCCATCATAATGATTGTTAAGTACATACCAAAGTTGTGCCCCTGGGACCTCTATACATGTTTTATAAGCTGCTTATGATAGCCCCAGCCTGAATCCGATAAATAAGAATGCAAGAAGCTCTGACCATGTAATTTAAAAGAAAAGGTATTCCTGACCTAATAAGGAATCATGTTGTTATTTACCTCAAGACATACCTATTACCAAGATAATCACCCTGTATTAAAAAAAAAAGGGTGATCGCAGTGACTACAACAGTTACTGGGGCATTTCCTTGCTGTACATTGTAGGCAAGGTCTTTGCCCATGTGATTCTAACTTGATTGCAAGTCCTAGCTAATCGCATTTATCCAAAATTACAGTGCGGCTTTAGTGCTGAAAGATCCCCAGTTGACATGATCTTCTCTATACTTCAGCTCCAAGACAAATGCTGAGAACAAGGCAAACCACTGTACACTGCATTTATCGATCTGACGAAGGCTTTTGACCTTGTGAGTAGGACAGGTATGTTTCAGCTGCAAAAGAAAATCGGTTCCCCCCCCCCCCCCCAATTGCTTAGTACAACCTAGTATAACCTCCTTTCACGAGCATATACAGGGTGTGGTCAGCTATGATGGGCACATTTCTGACACCTTCCCAATCAAGAGTGGTGTGAAACAAGGATGTGCCCTTGTGCCAACTCTGGCATTTCCTCCTCCATCCTACTGAACTTCGCATTCAAGGCATCTGTCGAAGGCATCAACCTAAATACCAAGAACAATGGGAAGCTGTTCTGCTTAACTCGCCTAAGGGCAAAGACCAAGATTCACACATTCTTCATTACAGAATTGATGTTTGCCGATGATGTGGTCCTGATTTCACATACTGAAGCGGCCTTCCACCAGCTGCCCAACAGTTTTGTATATTCCTGCAAGGAGTTAAGGCTAGCTAACAGCATTAAGAAGACCAATGTCATGGGCCAGGATGTCTCTGCTGTATCTTTCGATTAGCATTGACAGCACAGTCAATGCTAATCACTGTCACCAACCACTTTACTTACCTGGGTTCCATCATCAGTAGCAACCTATCACTCAATAATGAAATCAACAGGCGGATTGCCAAACTGAGCAAAAGAGTATGGACCAACAATCAGCTGACCCTGAACACCAAACTGAAGGTATGCCAGACATGTGTCCTCATCACCTTGCTGTAAGGCAGTGAATCCTGGACTACTTATGCCAGGCAGGAAAGTCATCTAGAGAGCTTCCACCTTTGCTGCCTATGACACAGGACATCACCCAGTGGGTCGCCCAGCAGTGCAGTATAAAAATGTCTGCAAGCGTGACATAAAACTGGCAGGCATCAACCTAGAGAACTGGGAACAGCTCGCAGGTAATCGAAGTGGCTGGCGCTGGGTCATTCAAGAAGAAATCAAGAGAGCCAAAGAAAGATACAATCAATAGCTAGAGGATAAAAGGCAACACAGGAGGCAGAAACAACAAACTCAGGTTCCACTTTCAAAATCCAACGTTGTATGCAGTACCTGCGGAAGGGACTTCCATGCAAAGATCAGATTGCTGAGCCACTTTAACAGCACTAAGATAAACTGACCATGGCGTAACCATCATCTTCCGAGATGGACAAATGCCTACTACTATTATAGTAGATAAGAGAACAAAATTCTACCTCAAACTTTTCACCATGAATTAATTCTTTCCTAAGAAAAATAAGGACCTACTACAATATGTATCATACAGGCCTATCAATCTTATGGATAGTGATGTTAAGATTCCCTCCAAAGTTCCAGCCAGAAGGATTGAGAAAGTGCTTCCTTCAGTAATATTACAAGACCAAACCAGATTTATTAAAGACAGACACTTAACTTCTAGCCTCCAACGGTTGTTTAATATAATTTATTCACCCATTAAATTTAACACCCCAGAGATCGTATTATCTTTAGATGCAGAAAAAGCATTTGATATGGTTGAATGACACTCCCTATTCACCACATTGCACAAATTAGGGTTCAGCCGAAACTTATGTGTGTGAATCAGACTATTTTATACTACTCCAGAGCCTCAGTTTGTATTAACAACATTATTTCAAAATACTTCAACCTAGAACGCGGTACTCATCAAGGATGTCCCTTGTCATTACTGCTCTTTGCAATTGCAATTGAACCATTGGCTGTATACTTTCAAAATGCATCAGAGGTGAAAGGGATTTTCAAAGAAGGTCTTGAACACAAAATATCACTATATACAGATGATATGGTACTGTCTATATCTGACCCACAAAATTCGGTGTCAGACAGTCCTAAAAGCACTAGCAGATTTTCAAAAGATATCTGGACTCTACATCACTTTGAATAAAAGTGTGCTTTTTCCAGTGAATTCTCTAGCACACAATATTGGACGGGACACTTTCCCATTTATCTTAGCAGATCAGTTTAAATATCTACAGGTAAATATCACAAGTAAATATAACTTTTTTCTATCTTTTTAACAAAATTTTGCTGTCTGCATGGAAAAAATTAAACAAAACATGAATAGATAATCCACCCTTCATCTTATATTAACAGAGTGAATCAACATTTTAACATGACCATCCTTCCCAAGCTTCTCTTCCTATTTGAAAGCATCCCCATATCCATTCAAAAATCATTTTATAAGAAATTTGACTCAATCATAACCTCATTTATTTGGAATTCAAAACATCCATGCATCCAAAGGGTGACTCTACAATAAGCTAAAGTGGAAGCGAACATGGCTCTACCTAACTTTCAATTTTATTGCCGGGCGGACATCAACACAAATAGATGAATATACACAAGTCTGGTCTTCAGTGGTATAAAATCTTGAAATACTGCTTTATACTCCCTGCTCTGTGCCCCAGTTAATGCAAATTATTGTCAATACACTACTAATCCAATTGCCCTTCATTCTCTCAGAATATGGAACCAATATAGGAAGCACTTTACAACAGAGAAGCTTTTATCTGTTGCACTTCTACTAGACAACCACCTTTTTCAACCCTCTCAAACACACACAATATTTAATGTTTGAAAAATGTTTGGAATTAAAACACTAAGAGACTTGTACATAGATAATGTCTTTACATCCTACGAACAATTAAGCTTCAAATTGAATTAATTCTTCAACACAATTCTTCCACTAATTTCAAGCTAGAAACTTTGCTAAACAGAACTTGCCCGATTTTACTCACCTCTCACCTAGTTCTATTCCAGAAGAAATATGGATTAGTCTTGAAGACTCAGATATCATCTCTACAATTTATAAAAATATTTATAAAAATTTCTAAGACCAGAATACCTTAGGGAAAGGATTGGTCAGTTAATATTTCAGAAAAGGAGTGGAAGGCAGTCAAGTACAGAATACACTCTAGCTCCACATGTGCAAAGCATTCAATCATTCAACTTAAAATCTTTTATTGAGCGCATTTATTTTGTTTGAAATTGTTCAAAATGCTCCAGGGCAAGATTCAACCTGTGAACATTGTAATCTAGCTCCAGCCTCACTGTATTATATGTTGTGGGCGTGCACAAAATTAACAACATTTTGGACAAAAATCTTTGAATGCCTATCAGACAGCCTTGGTGTCACAATCACTCTTAACCCATTAATAGCTGTGTTTGGTGGACTCCCAGACAGGCTTAAAGTGGAGAAGGACAAACAAACTGTAATTGCCTTTACCTCACTACTAACACATAGACTTCTCTTAGTCAACTAGAAGAATCCCTCCCCACCACTTTTAAGTCATTGGGTAACTAATGTTCTATACTATTTGAAATTGGAAAAAATCAAATTCTTATTTAGAGGATCTCTTCAGATCTTTTTTAAAACATAGCAGGATCTAATCAATATCATTTAAGAATAAGCTTCCATTTCAGGGAAAAGGATAATAAGCTTCCTTTCTTGTTGCTTTATAGCTCTCCTCGTTTTGTCTTGTGTGAAAGCTGAATTTTGTTTTGCTTTGTTAAGTTTGACTTGCTTGTATGGAATGTTATCTGCTTCTAATTAATATCAATAAAAAAACTACAGTTTTTACTTCATAGTTCATGTTATCATTTTTGTGTTGATGTATGATTAGCTCATATAAGTGAGAATTTCACTGCACTAGTCTGTACATGTGACCCTATAAACCCCCCCAAATACAAATAATAAAGGACACAATAAGAAAGCTGCAGTTGTTGAAGTATGTAAAAGTGTGAGTACTGTGCTTACCCTAGAAACCATCTGGCACAATTTTAGGAAAAAGGCTATAAAAAACATCAATAGTGGAACTTATTATTAATACACCAACAGATTAAAAGGGGAATGTGTACATCAGTTGCAAAAATAGGAAGTGTTTTAAACCACACTATTTGCATATTTTATTGCCAATGGCAATACTATTTGTCACTGTCCTGCTCCACTGACAGACTGAGGAGATCGTTCCTCCCCCACACTATGCGACTCTTCAATTCCACCCGGGGGAGTAAATGCTAACTTTTTTCATTTTTATTACTATTTAATTTAATATTGTTTCTTTGTATCAGTATACTGCTGCTGGATTATGTGAATTTCCCCTTGGGATTAATAAAGTATATATCTATCTATCTATCTATCTACTATACAGCTTTCCAAAAAAGATACAATAATAGTGAGTTAGACTATGGTCTAACTAAAATCTGCAGAAAAAGTTACTATTTTAACCATATACTCATAGAAGTTTACTATTCCAATTCTTATATAAACTGGTCAAAAAACGTAAAGGAACACATTTTAAGAGTATAGCATCAAGTCAATGAAACTTCTGGGATATTGATCTGTTCAGTTAAGAAGCAGAGGGGTTGTTAATCAGTTTCAGCTGCTTTGCTGTTAATGAAATTAACAACAGGTGCACTAGAGGGGTAATAATGAGATGACCCCAAAAACAGGAATGGTTTAACAGGTGGAGGCCACTGACATTTTTCCCTCCTCATCTTTTCTGACTGTTTTTTCACTAGTTTTGTATTCGGCTACGGTCAATGTCACTACTGGTAACATGAGGTGGTACCTGGACCCTACAGAGGTTGCACAGGTAGTCCAACTTGTCCAGGATGGCACATTAATATGTGCCATTGCCAAAAGGTTTGCTGTGTCTCCTAGCAGAGTCCCAAGAGCATGGAGGAGATTCCAGGAGACAGGCAGTTACTCTAGGAGAGCTGGACAGTGCCGTAGATGGTCCTTAACCCATCAGCAGGACCAGTATCTGCTCCTTTGGGCAAGGAGGAACAGGATGAGCACTGCCAGAGCCCTACAAAAAGACCTACAGCAGGCCACTGGTGTGAATGACTCTGACCAAACAATCAGAAACAGACTTTATGAGGGTGGCCTGAGGGCTTGACGTCCTCTATTGGGCCCTGTGCTCACTGCCCGGCACCGTGGAACACGATTGGCATCTGCCATAGAATACCAGAATTGGCAGGACCACCACTGGCGCCCTGTGCTTTTCACAGAGGACAGCAGGTTCACCCTGAGCACATGTGACAGATGTAAAAGGGTCTGGAGAAGCCGTGGAGAACATTATGCTGCCTGTGACATTGTTCAGCATGTCTGGCTTAGTGGTGGGTCAGCGATAGTCTTGGGAGGATTATCCATGGAGGGACGCACAGACCTCTACAGGCTAGACAACGCCACCTTGACTGCCATTAGGTATCGAGATGAAATCCTTGGACCCACTGTCAGACCCTATCTGGTGCAGTGGGTCCTGAGTTCCTATTGGTGCACAACAATGCCCGGCCTCATGTGGCGAGAGTATGCAGGCAGTTCCTGGAGGATGAAGGAATTGATACCATTGACTGGCCCCCACGCTCGCCTGACCTAAAACCAATAGAAGACCTCTGGGACATTATGTTTTGGTCCATCCGATGCTGTCAGGACACACCTCAGACTGTCCAGGAGTTCTGTGATGTCGTGGTCATGATCTGGGAGGAGATCCCCCAGGACACCATCCGTCGTCTCATTAGGAGCATGCCCCAACATTGTCAGGCATGCATACAAGCACGAGGGGGCCATACAAACTACCAAGTATGATTTGCCCGAGTTGCTGCAATGAAATTTCAGTAAAATGGACTAAGCCTGCTGCATCATTTTTTCACTTTGATTTTCAGGGTGCCTTTGAATTCAGTCCTCTGTAGGTTGATAATTTTCATTTCCATCAAACAATGTGGCATCCTTTTGTTCCTAACACATTACCCAGTCCATATTAGTAGAGATATCCAGCAGGATTTTTTTCCATTGAGTGTTCCTTTAATTTTTTTGAGCAGTTTAGTATAATATACAGAAAACAAAAGTTAAAATACCTCTTTAAATTAAAAAATACCTTTACAGGATGTTTGAGCTTAAAGTTTAATCCTCTTTAAAATTATACCGCCTGTATTTTGAGGCATTATATATAGCAGTTTGCAGAAATCTTTAATAACACAGATGGCTTTACACCCAGAATTTTATGTCTTTGATCTTAAGATTTAGTATATTGCTGGAATTCAGAATCACAGTAGTTTTCTCAATGAAAAAAATTAACACAGTAGAATTACTTGTAAGCACAAAATAAAAAGGAAAGGAGTGCAAAGTTACTTTCAAGTAAGTAACAGTTAAGAGTTTTTGTTGTCTGGAATGTGAGAAATTAAGAAGCAAAAAGTAGAAGAGGAAAAAGCTGACGACCTAAGACCTATAAGCATAAAGGGAGACATCACATAATTCTCTGTGATTGTAAATATACAGTAAATAACTAGTCATCATTGTTATTAAACAGAACAATGGTAAACTATCTTATAGAAACATTATTTTGACACTATACAGTTACCTGCATGTGGATCTTTTTGAAAATTAACTTTCAAACTACTAAAATTGTTGGTAATTTTCTATAACTACAGCAATGTCTTGTTAAGAAACTTATTTAAAATTATATAGTGGAATTAATCTTCAGGATTGCACCAGCAAACACGTAGTATACACTTCATATTATCTGCCACTAAGTTACAATTCCTAAATATTATGCCCTGGTAGAAATATTGTATGAATATAATATTGCAAGGCAAGAAACCATCCTAGAGTAGAAACCAGTCCATCACAATGAATGCATGAATGTAATGACACTCACAGGGATGCCAATCGACCCGAAAACATATCTTTGGACTATGGAAATAACAGGAAGTTACTATGCAAAAACACAAAGATAACATATAATGCCCATGAAAAAGCACTCATCCAGGGAGTTCAAGAGCATTAAGGGGTCAGCAACATGAATTGCACAACAGTGCTGTGCTTCTTTATGTACTATTATAGCATAAACTAAATCAGATAAACCAACATGAAAACACTTTGGGGTTTAAGAAGATAAATATGAAGGTAAAGTATACTGTACATATAGAAAACAAGTTCACATATGTACAATTATCTACATATGTTTACATCACAATATTATAAGTGTTAAATAGAGAAAGTACTAAATCAGAACTAAATAAGCATTTTTGAGGTGGAAGACAAGATAATGCTATTTTTGATTTGTTGTTCTACTTGCAATATGTACACCAAGTCTTTGGAAGATAAACAAGTAAAATCTTTCATATTTCCTCTTCAAAGCATAATATGAAGAAGAACTTTTTTTGTATTCTGTCATATAAAGAAAGAAAATGTAGTCTCAGATGTATATATGTTACTGCAAGCTTCTAAGTGAATTCAGTCTTTCTTTTTGAGAGGACAGTCAAGTGAAATCATTTTATGATGGCTAGTATTCTCATGTTGAAAAGCATAAAATACTTCTGAATAGCAGTGTCTCACTTAAACACAACAAATATTGTGCTAATAAATTATTATAACCACAGAAAAACCCTAAAGTTCAAAACTCAATCAATTCAGATAAATGTACTGGCTTACCAACAGTATCTAATCCTATTTACAGAAGGAAATGTAACCATGGTAAAATCTGGTTTTATAGTATTCACAAGGTTTCACTTTGTATTTACCCACTTAAACACTGAACCAACTTGAGTTCTACCAGCAGCACTGAAATTAGCTCTACAAATTATTAAATATGGTGCCACTAGTCTGGTGTACTTAAAAAGTGAAGCTTAAATTCAATCATGCCTGGGATAATGAGACAATGTCATATGGTCAAATATCTTAACAAATAATATATAAATTTTTTGTCATTTTGGTTTGGTGTGAAAGTTAGTTTAGGCAGTCCACAATTAATTATTATTCCCCAAAACATTTAAAGTTTAAAACCGCAGGTAGCTTTTTTTCTCATCAATGATGGTGAAAAATGACTATTATAGCATACTGTATATCTAATTTTCATTTCATTATTTTAACAAATTTATTAAATGGACTAAAGCAGACATTTTTAGAAGCCTTTCATCGAACTTGATAAGCCCCTGTCACACTACAGTACATACTACTTTTTCAGCAATGTGTAATTGTAGCCTTTACATATATAGACTTAGTAAGTCCTGGACAGTCACAGAATATACAGTATTTGTAACCACCAGTTATGTAATGTGATATCTCCAGAAATTCAGTCACTCTGCAACTGGCCATGATAAAAATCAAACAGGTTTGATTTATTTACTAGTCATTGGGACTGGCCATTTTGTGTGGGTGTGTTGAAGCCAATGAAAGCTCAGTCGGAATTACAGTGCATATTATGCAGCTAAATGAAAAGAAGCAAAAAAGTTTTAGATGACTAAAAAGAAGACTGGTTTGTCTGTCCAATGTCTCCTGCATGTTTTACCATTACAGAATAGAAAAAGGAAAATAATGTCCAAGACTACAGTTTAACTCAGCACACCAAGAAAACATTTGTACAGAAACTGGCTCCATCAAGCAGCACGGTAACTGGCTGTCAAAATGAGATAAGCTGTTGTGATATTTCTTTAGTGCTATAGAAAAACAGAACCTATGATGAAAGGTCTTGAGGGAGTTGTATAATGCATCATTCCTTGCAAATCCTATTTGTGCAATTACAGTCAATACATATGACATGCCATCTGACTTGAGGTTGTGTAGTGTGATGCCAGACTTAGATTATTTCAAAACTGTATGTTAGAAGAGTCACCCAAGTATAACGTCCAGCACTGCTGAAAACATATTACTTTAACATGGTCTTTGTATAACTTCAATTTAACTTAATTTAACTTAATCCTGATACTCTATATGTTCAATTTCCTCATAATAACTATTCATGGTGGCTCCAAAATCCATACTGACCCCTACTCTCTTTTCTGTTTCTTTTTCCGGTTTCTTTGTGGTGGTGGCCTGTGCCACCTCCACCTACTCAAGGCATCATGATGCTCCAACAATGATGGATGGATTAAAAGGCAGAATTCTACGTGACCATCATCATCAAGCCCTTCCGTGAGAACCCTAAATCCAAAAAGGACTGTTTCATTTATGTTAGGTAGAATGCCCAGAAGGGACTGGGCGGTCTCATGGTCTGGAATCCCTACAGATTTTATTTTTTCTCCAGCCGTCTGGAGTTTTTTTTGTTTTTTCTGTCCCTCCTGGCCATTGGACCTTACTCTTATTCGATATTAATTAATGTGGATTTATTTTGTTTTCTTATTGTGTCTTTTATTTTTCTATTCCTTATTATGTAAAGCACTTTGAGCTACTGTTTGTATGAAAATGTGCTATATAAATAAATGTTGTTGTTGTTGTTGTAGCACTGGCTGTTGTATTTACACACAAAACAGTTCAGATTTATGTAAAAGATGGAAAAAACAAATACTTTAAAATTTATTTTAGTCACATGTCTCTCTACTACTACACCACTGCCCACAGCGGTAAATTTACATCATACATAAAAAATTATTAAGTTGGTATTCAAAAAATGTACCCATTGTGGTTTATCCAGGGATTCCTCCCTAGGTTTAGCTTCTTTAATATTTGTTTCATTATTTCTGAGTTTTTTATGATTTTTTTAAAGTACAGTGGATATAAAACGTCTACACACTCCTGCCAAAATCGCAGATTTTGTGTAATAAGCAATGAAACCAAGATTAGTAGGTCCCTCCAAGACTGATGGGAAGACAAGGAGAAAACTGGTCAGGGAGGCCACCAAGAGCGCTACAGCAACATTAAAGAAGCTGCAGGATTTCCTGGTAAGTACTAGTTGTTCCCTAAATGTGACAACAATCAGTCATATTCTTTGCATGTCTGGGTTGTGGGGTCAAGTTAGCAAGATGAAATCTTTGCTCACAAAGAAAAACATTCAAGCCCAGCTAAACTTTGCAAAAAGGTATACCCAGTCTCCCACAACCATATGGAAAAATGTATTATTGTCTGATGAGACCAAGGTTGAACTATTTGGCCATTATTCCAAACGGTATGTTTGGCCCACAAATAACACAGCACATCATAAAATGAACACCATACCCACAGTGAAGCATGATGGAGGCAGTATCATGCTTTAGGACTGCTTTACTTCAGCTGGAACTGGGGATTTATTTAGTCAAGGTGGATGGAATCATGCTTCAAGTATCAGTTTATTTTGGCAAAAAACCTTCAAGCACCTGCTAGGAAGCTGAAAATGAAGAGAAACTTCACCTTTGAGCAAGACAACAACCCAACACATATACTAAAATCAACAAAGCAATGTCTTTATCAAAAGGAGGATCAATGTTCTGGAATGGATCAGCCCAGACCTTAATCCAACTGAAAATCTGTGGAGTGACCTAAAGAGTGCTGTGTATAGGAGATAGCACTATAATTAGACAGATTTGGAAATATTCTGCAAGGAGTATTGGGCAAAAAACTACTAAGTCCACATGTGTCAAACTGATAAGACTCTTACCCAAAATGACTGAGTGCTGTAATAAAATCAAAAGGTGCTCCAGCTAAGTATTAGTTTAGTATCACTGGGTCTAAGGTATAAAGATCATTGTCATGAACTAAGATTTTTACTTCATATCTTTCTTTAGTAGATTCCTTTTTTCCCCCGGTTGTCCTGTTATAATTTATATTTACATTCTGATTTCATTACTATACAAAATGGCTACTGCCCTTTGCAATCATAACAATTATCTGATGGGTTTTGTTATATACATAGCACACTGTCCATTTTTACTTAATTGTAAGAATAACTATTTTCATTTATTTACCATTGACTTAGAAATATTCAGTATTAAAAAAAATATGATTTCATTATTTTCTCACATTGGAAGCGATAAAATTTACTTCATGGGTTCAACTTACTGTAGGTATGTTAAAAATGTGACAGCAATTACAAATATCAGTGTTTAACAATGTCTGCAGGAATAGTAAAAACCTACTATTTACCTTTACTTATTTCACTGTCTATTTTGGAATTGGATTGTAACAATTATATCTTGCAAATTAGGAACTGACTGAACTATATTATATTGATTAGCTAATTAAATTGAATTGAATAGTTTCAAGTAAAAAAAATAAATAAAAAAACTCACATCATACGATTCTGCTCCGAGTGGTATTTTCATTCTCAGCTGACTAAAATCTAAACAAGCAAACTAAGCATAAACCTTGTGGCCTTAAGTTTTCTTCCCCATTTCACTGCACTGTTGGTTTAGCATTTTGGAGTTTTACCTATGCTCTCAATTTGTGAGTATCTTTCTGAAATTTTAGGCCATATATTGATTCATGACATGCTAATCTAGTCGGAAATAAGTAAAAAATACATCTGAAAAATGGAAAATGGACTGGCAACCTGTATAGGGTGGATTCCTGTTTTGTGCCTAGTGATACCAGGCTAGGCTCCGGCTACCCCCAACCCTGATGGGATTAAGCAGACCTAAAAACGACAGATTAAGTTTGAAAGCTTTTCTGTTTCAATATATTAAAACCATCTTAGTGCATCATGCAAGCAAGATGTGAAAGATGAGTGTTTGTAGGAAGATACAATTCAGTGAATATTTTCCTGTATCATAGTGAAAACACATTTTCACTCTCTCAACAGGAACAGATAAATAATTATGAAACTTGCAGGCTGTATATGCTTTTAGTCAGTATCCTGTAATGAATCTAACAATAAATGTATCATTACATTTTACACATGTAATATAAAATTTTGTGAAAACAGTCTTTAAAACAGACAGCTGAAAACAAAGATGAAGAACATTATGTTTTACAAGTTAAATAAACTGTGGGTATTATGACTTTAAAGTACAAGTAAGGAATTGCTCTGAATCTTGAAGTGTACATGAATGTGAAATTTTACTATTACCTTTAAAACTCTGAAGACTTTATTGCAGGTTACTCAGTATGGTAGTTTTACCCGTTGCTCCAAGGAAGGAAAGAGACTCACCTACAGTACCATATACTGTAACCAGTTCTAAATGTATTATCTGTCACAATTAAAATAACTACAAAGGTGATAAAAATAAAATACTTATTTAAATTGAGTTAATAGCTAGGACACAGGCGTAAATAAGTGAGAGCTAATAGTTAACTTTGAAAGGCAGTAATTTTACTAAACAAAAGAGACTTTTCGTTAAAGTGATTCACACATGTGTGACATTGTGTTTAAAGGTCATGCCAGGGCTGTAATATTAGAACATCAACTCTAAAACGATTCACATCAGCTGAAATTAGGCCAAATATTTGGAGTCCTATAACTGATTCCTTAATTCTGTCAGGCTGCATTTGCACCCTGCTCGAGTTTTCTCAGCTTTAAGTTTCTCACGTTTAGTTACTTCATTGCATCATAAAGCCTCCTGCTTAACTGTGCACTTCTCACCCTGAAGGCGAGGCATAGTGCACAGGTTGACAAGGAAACTCCACAGCTGACAGACATGGGAAAAACCTGAGCCATCTCTCTCAGCAAACAAGAGGCAAAGAACACAAACAGCTCTCAAGAGATGTCATTAGTGAAAGGATAAGTTTACAAAGGAAACAGGAAATTGATTCTTAGACTTAAGATATGTCTACTGTAACATGTTTGTGTTCACCTATTTGGCTTAGTAACTATTCAAAGTCAATAATGTATCAAGAAAATATATTGCAAAATAATATATAAAAAATAATTAGGTTCAAATCGATTACATTTTTTACAGATATTACAAGTTTTCTAACAAATGAATATGAATGAATATTATTGGCTTTTGTATTTCTAATGAACTTCATTAAAAGTGAAGACTAATATACTGGGCTAGAAAACACTGTATAGCTAAATATCTCAGTTGAACTGGTTTTCTGAACAGTGACAGCAAATACGTCATTGCATAAACATTAAAAATGGTTAAAATTAATTACATGCATAATCAAATTACACATTCTTTGTCATTCGACCCTACAAAATAAAGGGCATTTATAATGACTGAATAGAAATTACACTTTGTCTTCCTCATGAAATTAATTTAATACAGAACTATATAGAATACAGATTCAAACACATTGTGATGGACAATAAAATATACTTAAAGCTAATCTAAATTAATTTGCTTTTTGTAAATTTACTTAAACATGAGTGACTACCTCAAGGTATGATAGGTTTTCCTGTGCAGGATATTCAAAGATTTAAATTACCTGCTGTTAAGCTCTTACAGCCTGACAAGGTTTAAAATCCCATTAGATCCACTAAAGGGGTGTTAATGAGTAAGTAAATGCAATGTGATCACTGGCAGTTGCCCTGATACTGATTTACAAAAGGAATGTAGACAGTCCTGATTCAAATTATTTGTTAGACTCAGGGCTTGTATGATTTAGTAAAATAAAGGAAGCACACTTGTGGTTCTCTCGAAATGCACAGTAAGATGAAAAAAAAAATTTGTGTATTTTTTCAGCACAGAGTACTTGCAATAATAATTACCATCAATATCCAATTGTAAAATATTACTTTTTACTTTTCATTTTACTGATGTCAATCATAGTAAGTAACACACTAATCTGATATACATAGATGCATATTTTAAAATGCTTTATACTATAATTGAACTGTTTATAAGTGCTTTCTAAATCAGATTAAATGGAATTAATAGATAGCTGATATGGAAAGTACATTAATTGTTAAAATATACTTTTTCACTCCAATAAATTGTTATTTTCACCTCTGACATAAAGGAGGTACACTTTTACACAGTACACAAATAAATCTTTAAATATTTAACTTACAAATATTAACCCTTTTTACTGTTAACTATACTCTTCCTCTGGTTAGGACTAATGGCACAAAGAAGAAAACAGACAAAAATGAAAAATAAGGTTAAAGACAATTTCAAAATTATTATGACAAGCCTAATTAAATATAATATATAATTATGTACATTTATAGCATTACAAACAGACTCTGGATTAAAAAAGAGCAAGCAATGGCTAGTAACTATTTGTTCTTCTCCAGCATTTAACAAGTCATTAATGCATTAGCATGTGTCAAAAGGAAGGCAGCCATCATTTCACTGAATTTTACTACACAGCTGAACAAACTCTACCACAGTTTCACATGTATTTGTAAACTAAATAACACTATCCAAGCACTTAAGATCACATTTAAAAACTATTACCTGGTAACAGGAAGCTATATATCAGCTGTCAGAGACATATGGGCGCAATGAAGAACTAAATATAACTTTTTTAATGTATTCTACATATTTAATGTTAAGACATAGAGTACCTAACAAAAAGCCAACAAATTCAAAACATACTTATTCAATCCAGTTGAGAATTCAGAAATATTTTGAAATGAGAAAACCAGTTGATTATCACAAGAGAATAAAATCTGATTATACAAGGTCAAATCATGTTCTTATTGGTTCAATCTCATTAATAACTCAATGTGACAAGGACCCAGCCACTGCAACTGTAAAATATCTAAAAGAAATTTGATTCCACTCAAAGTATACTAGGGTCATGCGCAGTACAGTAACATTTAAAAAGCCTTTTCTTCATATAATCATGCTTATAAATCTATAAACACACAACTTACCTTTCATATAATAAAATAAACTGCTGACTAGGCTGGAAATCCAAGGGTCAGTGCTGTTTCACAAGAGATTGCTATGCCATGCAGATCCATATAATTGGTTTTACAATTTGGTTTTTAATATAAAAGAGCATCACTCAAATATACATACGTATTCATAATCAAATGCAAAAGTATGCTTCCGCCACTTCCCCTAAAATTCTGCATTTTCTTCTTAATCAAAGGTTCACATATTTACATAGTTATATATATGACCATTTGAATACCTGTGTCTGATTAAAATTACTAGTCACATCGAAAAAAACACTAGCCATGTCAATTAGCTTTATTACAGCTGCAATCTCTTTTAGATATGCACTGCACCCTTGAACCACTTCAGTCGAGCTTTACAACCCTTCATAGTATTGAGTCTACCCTTTAAAAGGTTTTAATGATCTTTTTTAACTACCGACTCTTGTGATTCTGCAATTCTTGTCCTTTTAGACCTAACAGCAGCCTTTAATACAGTTGATCATATTAATCTCCTGTTTGGAGCATTATGTTGGCCTTAAGGGCTCTGCACTAGACTGGTTTAAATCATACCTGTGCAATAGAAGTTTTTCTGTTACCAATAATGAATGTATGTCATGCTCAGCACCTCTTGTCTTTGGCATTCCTCAGTGCTCAATTTTGGGCCCTCTCCTCTTTGCATATTTTCTCTCTAGGGTCCATTTTAAGAAAACATGACATTTCATTTCACTGCTATGTCAACAATACCCAAGCTTACTTGCTTCTAAACTGCACAAATAATAATCAGGTAAAGTTGTTGTTAGACTGGAGAACATCAAAGCATGGATGGCCATTAATTTCTTAAATTTTAATGAGAGTAAAACAGAGGTTTGCTATATTTCATCAAAGTAGGTCTTTCAATGCTCCTACTTGTAGACTTGGCCCATTGAAATCTTTTGTGAAGATGTCTGTTAGTAACCTGGGAGTAACCAAGGACAGGGATTTTAAAATGGATGGCTAAATTAATTTGGTTATTAAGTCTAGTTTCTTCCAGCTGAGACTCTTATCCAAGGTAAACACTTTTTTGTCTTCTGAGGATTTTGAGAAAGTCATACATGCTTTTATTTCATCATGCCTTGACTACTGTAATGCCCTTTATTTTGGGGTTAGTCAGGCTTCTCTCTCCCACCTCCAATTGACTCAGAATGTTACTGCCCATCTTTTAACTGGGTCTAAAAAACATGATCACATTACCCCAATACTCAAGGCATTACATCGGCATACTATTAAGTATAGGATTAATTTTATGATTCTTACAATTACTTTTAAAATTTTAAAAGGTCTGGACCTTTGTGGAACGTGTTACCTTTAAATATTAGGATGGCTCAATTATTAGTGATTTTTAAATCTCGTCTTAAAGCTCATTTTTATTGTTTAGCTTTTAATTTAACTTGAGAGTTAATTGTTCTCCCTTGTGCTGTTTTCATTTTTGTATTTCTTTCTGTCATTATCTTTATATTTTTTGGTTATTGTTCTTGTACAGCATAAATGTGATTGATTGATTGATTCCACACATAGATTTTGACAGAGATTAGAGAAATTGCTTTATGTCAGTCATTCTCCAGCCTGCTATATCCTAACATATGGTGACGAGGGTCTGCTGGAGCCAATCCCAGCCAACTCAGGGTGCAAGGCAGGAACAGATCCCTGGGCAGGGCGCCAGCCCACCGCAGCATCGCTTCATGTATTTTTTTTTATTATTTTTTTTACATATTGCATGTTGTACTTGAAACAAGCAAGTGTTACAAAGAAAAATTACTTGAAGTTGGTGGCTTTAAAGCCACCTTTGTGCACACTGCAGAGTATGGATTTTTGTTTCCATTCAGATATCCTTTGACATATAAATATTGTCACAATTTGCCCCGCCTTTGCCAGAGGACAGGGCTGGGAGCACAAGGTAATTCGGGACAGGAAGAGAAATATCCAGATGAGGACATGGCCAATGAGATCATTAGCTGAAACTGAACTGCATCTTCCAGTCAGTTGAAATCACTAGGCAGTACAGGTGCAGTGCTTAATAGTAGCAGATCTCCAAAGTGAAATGCCTAAAGGTGTAACACAAAGGTGTCCCTAAACTTGATAACTTGGGACAGACGCAAATGAACGAAACAGGAGCCCTGAAATTACTCTGTCTTCCTTCTAAGAAAGAATTATTATAAGTAGTAATTAATACAGCCTAGGACTCGAGAAACACTAGGGATGCAACTGTTTTGCAAATATTGTGACTGGTATCCCTCATCTCGTTCAAAGCAAAAGCAGCTCTACATTTTGAAGATGAGAAATTTATTCATAGAATTTGTATTCTGTGGTAAAGTGGCTCCCTCATGGTCACAATACATATAAAGCATGCATATACACAAAATGTGAGTTGCCACTTTATTACGTTTGTATATACATCTGCTAATATTCAGATGCTCACTCAAATTCAATAAACTAACTCTATTGTAAAAGCCTGTTTCTATTAGCACAGGGTAGCTAAAGTCAAGCCATTTCTTTTAGCATAGGATTTTCAAAATGTAATTCATCTTTTTGCCTCTTCTCAGCTTGACAATTGCAATTCATTATACACTAGATTTAATCAGTTATCCCTTGCTCAGCTGTAACTGGTCCAGAACAATGCAGCCAGGTTCCTAACAGGCACACGAAAACAGATTCACATCACACAATTTTAGCTTCTCTTCATGGTTTACTGTTTGCATACAGGACTGAGTTTAAAATGTAATTGTTTTAAAGTTTCTGAATGATTTAGCCCCCACTTATCTTACTGACCTTTTACACCCTTTCTCTCCCTCGAGATCATTTAGGTACTCTGACCGGACGTTACTGATCATGCTGAGGTCTCAACTTCACCTCACAGAGGACCATGCCTTTGTAGCAGCTCCCCCTAAGGTTTGGAATAACCTTTAATCTTTTTATATTAGGTTAGCACCAACTTTGGTCACTTTTAAATCCAGTCTGAATTGCCTTAGCTTTTTAATCTTTCTTGAGAGTACTGTTTTTTTTAATGTATCTATATATTTATCAGTGTGTTTTATGGAAACTGTACAGCACTTTGGTCAACTTCTGTTGTTTTAAAACTTCTCTATGAATAAAACTGACTTGACCTAACTTAAAACCAGGTCAATGCCAATGTATATACTTGCTTTAAATTATTCACTACATGATCTTCTCTGTGTATAGTTTGATCACCTTCATTCCAAAGTTGCCCAACTGGGCTGAGATGCTGCCAGAGAAGCCACTGAATTAATACAGATTATGCTGGCATGTTCATGGAACAGAACTAATACATTCCAATGGTTGCCATTGTCCTTCTTAAGAAATTTCTTTGTAGAAGCTTGCACTGCTGCTATGAATAGATGAACCAAATTCACAGTAATGTTCAGACATCCTCTTGCACTCAAACGATCCAATGTGCACCAAGAATGCACACCCTGTATTACAGTGTCATCATCAGCATGCATAGCTGACAGCAAGTAGAATGTTACTTTAAGTACAACTGATTTTCCTCTATAACTGGTTGCTCAAAAATGACTGGATTATCTACTCAGAATATGCTTATTTAAACCTACAAAAATGTATCTTATCTAGATAGGTCCCTCCTGCGATTTATGCAATCATACACAAACATAAAGGAGTTTAAACAGCTACTATGAACTTAATATGAATGTTCAAAACAATACAAAATTATTCTTTCTCAAAGTGTGAAACTCCTGAAAAAATGTTTCTTTGTTCAGCTGACATGGCTACAGAGTTAAGAATTCAGTGCAATTTAAATCACAACCATTAAATTGATAATGTTGCTAAAATATTTTGTAACAATTAAATACTTAAGGCAGAAGTAGTTACTCTTTATTTATGCACTAAGAGACAAATACTAAAACTTCAATTGTCATCTAAGTGGAAACTAATCTTGATCAAAGTAAAAATAATATAGCCACATAAACACATATACTTTACACCAATGAGTTTCTACAAGTATGGAACAATACCAAAAAACAGTATTTTCCACATTTTAATTTAATATATTAATTGCTTTAGTAGCAAAAGGAAGCATTAAAAATCTACTTCATGAGGTTTTATCACCACAAAGTGCCTATTGTAATCAAGTGAAATGTCAAAAGAAAAAGGAAAATTCACATGGTCTTATGGATCAGTAGTTTCCTTTGATGTAACATGGGTTTCTTCTAACAGAGATGATTTTTAGTGGCTAAACATTTAATCCATTTTGATTAATGAAACAAAATGAGAGGATTTTTTTTTTGTTTGTTCACCCTACCATCCCCAGCTGGGACTCATACAGGCTTTACCAATGAAAAGATAGAGTCTGGGCTTCTCTCCTTAAGCTGCTACCCCCGCGACCCGACCTCGGATAAGCGGAAGAGGATGGATGGATGGAAGATAGAGTTAGTGAGCACTTGAACACTTAAACGACAAAGAGTGCTGAACAAGACACTACAAAGTGTATCACACCTTCCTCAAGTGTACTGCTGACCTAGCATAAGCTGTTTTCTTTAATTAAATCTTCACTAGGTCATGCAAGGCCAGTTCTGGGCCTCCCTTGGTAATAAAGTGGCTCCCACTGAGAAATTCAGTCAAGACACTTCTGTTGCACTCCTCCCAGAATCTTCCAGGCTAACTCCCCCTACAATACAAATGCATTCTCTTTTCATATGCTAATTCTGTTTGAGGGAATGTATTTGTTCCTATTATCAAGATATACGACTATAAGATCTAAATATTATTAAATATAAAGGATTCCTGTATAGTTGATAAAACCAAACTAAAATTACATATAACACAAATTATTTTGTACAAAATAATGTACAAGTCTGTGTAATCATATACTGCCAAGTCAAACCCTTAAACATTGTTTTAGCAAGTCCATAAACACCTCATGCTAGAATATGAATGGTAAATCTGTGACCCTAAGAGTTACAACAGCAGCAGCGCCTTTTACATTAGACTGAATCACTTAGTAAAATGCAAAATTTTTTTTCTTAATTTTACTGTACAACTCCCACATTTTTTAATTACTCAGCAGAGCAGAATGTGTATTCTCAGTCAATCTCCTAGGATAATTAATAAATTACAGAATAAAATTGTTAGCACTATTAGTGTATACCATTTAAATGTCAGTCTCATTTTAAGGAGTGTTCATATATTATGTGCAAAGCACCTATTTCAAAAATATATGTCTGTTTGTGCATCTGTCTGTCCTCATGAAACAACTAATTCCTCCGTCGACCAATTTTGTTGAGATGTGGCACACTTATTCCTCAATGAAATTTGTTGAGACAATTAAATTTTCATTCTGATATCATGAACAAATGAAGTTTTAAAATTTCAAAATGTCCCACTAAAAAGTTTGCAAATTCATCCCTCTTAAAACTGACAGACATTCTGTTCAACTTCAACTAGGCATTAATTTACTGTTTCAGTTTTACCTTGACAAAAGTTCCTTGATCTTATATATTTTTATACTTTCTTCCTTTACTTCTTGTCTGATAGACGTTAAGATGCCCAATGCAAATGAGTCAAATACCGGGCAGAGAGTGTGCACAAACAAGATTATACAGCAGCGCTGTATCCTGCTGCTTTAGGTAAGTTCATTAATACAGTACAAAAAATGGAAGGTGTAAGTAATTATGTAAGCATACATATATAAGACTGAATTGACTGAATAATATTATCTGCAGATTATTATTGAAAAGAAACAATGTTATCAATCGGCAGGTAAATGGTGTTTGAACTAATTAATAACGGGAAAAAAAGTGCAGCTACTCTAACTGATATAACCATAGGACAAGTTAAAAATGTTGTTGGGAGGGAGACTCCAGTAGCTTACGCCCCAATCTTTCAGTCCCAGATATACATGAACAATCATGGCCAGCCACTGATCGTCTTGCCCATCGTGTACCATTTGTTCTCACATTATACAATAAATCAGTTCCTTTCCAAGTACTTACTTACTGTACTTATATGGTTTGAATGAGTTACTGAGTTTTAATTGATATAAACTGCTAGTTGGGGAACTTATTTCAGTTCCTTTTCTCCTTTCATAGGGTAATATAGATACTGATTTTAAACTAGCATTGGTTATGTTGAACTAATAGATATTTTTCAATTGCTTATTATTGGATACTACTCTATTGGGAAGACTTTCACATGTCTTTAAGAAAATTGTTTAAGAAAAGTGTTTAAGAAAATTGAACAACAATTAGTCACACACCCTACATCACTAACACATATCAATCAATGCAATTTTCACATCACATGAATTACAATCTGCTGTGTATGAAAGCTATTATTTTAACTCCATTGTAAAGTGCCATTAAAAAGCACATATTTAATGTAGTTTACGAATACATGTAATTGCATTTATCATCGTTATTACTTTTGAATACAACTCACTTATACAAAATTACTTACCAGGAGTAAATAAAAAATGTGAAATGCTCTAACTTTCTTATCAGTTAACCTAACTAACATTGTCTAACTTTTTTATTCCCATTTATGCAATACCATGGACTGAGTATAGTTTCTGACCTAAGCACAAAAGAGAAAGACACACATTTCTATTCAATAAAACTACTCTGCATTATTGCATTTAATTGAAAACATCTGTATAATTTCAGGAATGGAGTACTAAATCATTTCCTGGCAAAAGGACACTACATTTGAACTAATAATTGTAGATCATTCATAGTACATTGAATATTCTAAACTATAGGTCTGAATGAGTGCCTGGATATATAGTAAGAAAGTATCTTTACTGTAAAACTAAATGCATTTCTTTACCATCACAATATAAAAAAAAGTCAAATTCAAAATGAAAAGAATGTATTTTGTGATGAGACAGAGTCTATAGAAATATTGTGAGTGACAAAGGACCAGGAGATATTAATATGAAAAAGAATCTTCTAAATCAGGAGATCAAAAATAGCACAATTGACCAAAGCACAGGGGAACAGCAAAAATCAAAGTCAAAAACAAACTGAACTCAAAATGAAGCTAGCACATGGCCTCCTTAGAATTCAAACAAACTAAAGATCATTGTATTTTTATCCAGCTGGACAGTAATCTTGACTCACATTGTGGCCATATTTAGACTCAAAGTTCAGTGATGTCACATGTACAACAACTGTGGTCACATGACCCATGGTTTGCAACTCTCTATTATAAAAAAAATAAAAATCTTCGAAGGCTTGGAAGGAGACGATACGTGATCTTCTCGGAAGACATTTTGACGTCCTGCGAGAGACACTTTAACGTCACACAAAACAAGACAGTAAGACAAAAGGACAGCTGCTGTACGGGCTTTTAGATGATTGACGCACAGTGTGACTAGCAGAACACGCAGCTCGGCGGCAGCAGTCAAAAGACAGCAGCTGATCAGACCGCATCTCTTCAGTGTGCATTAAGCCCTCCTCCTCCCCAATCCCCATCCCAACCCCAGGCAACGCGAGTGGCAAAAACACGAAGTGGCTGGTGCATAGCTCGCCCGGTGGGGGGATCAAGAGAAGTGAGCAGGGGCCAAATCTTGAAAATAATAAAGGGGAAAATTGCAATGAATTACACTTAGTCCCAAATAAGATCCAAACAATAAAACCTACAAATGTCTACAGTGACAATTTTGACTCATATAAAATACTAGCAAAATACCCATGCTTCGCAGCGGCGAAGTACTGCTTTAAAATTTTTATTAAGAAGAAAATTAAACCTTTTTAAACTGAGGGAAAATATACCAATAATTATTTGTTAATGATCTCTTTGTATACCACATTGTCAGTTCGGCCCTCCGGTTGTAATATGACCAAGCTGTGCACTGAGCTTACTCTTGAGCATGCAACGTACAGTTGGCCATATGAAAAGTAATCTTGTCTCAAATCTCACAGCTTGGACTGCTGTTGTCATAATCGGTTTGAGTTTCATGGTTTGTTTCAATTACGACAGTATTTGCAGGATTTGTTGTGTTGAAGTGACATTCGGCATCTGTCAAGCGTTGTAAGCATACAACCGGTTTCATCGATAACTTTGCATCCAGCTTTTGAGAGTTTAAACATTCATAAACATCAAAGTGTCCACTACTGAAATCGTCACCTGTGAATCTAAGATGTTTAAGAGGCATTGGTGATTGTCCAAAGGTGTAAAATATTTGGCCATTTCGGTACACTTGAAAGCGACAACCGAACAATTCAGCGGCAGCCATCAACTTACATGCAGAACCATAGGTGAAGGGCTTAAGCATTTCACTCTTATAGTGCTCCTGTGTAGTATAATTATCTCCTGTACCGTCATCAGTCCACACCTTGAACCTGTCCCAGTCATTCAATACATAAGACACAATGTTCCTTCGGATATCAAGAGTGAGCCTGATATGGCCGTGCAATATGGAACAAAGAGAATGGAAAAGGCAGGTGCCATCTCTGGGCATGGAAACCACTCGGTAAGTGACAGTTCTTTGATCGATGGTGATCACCTCGATAGACATGTTAATGGGGGTATGGTTGGAACGATAAAGGGTACCTGAACAATGTAAAGTAAGTCTAAAAAACCTACACAATAACTATAATCACAATAAACGAACAATAAAACAGCAGAGAAGCCATGGATTAAAAAAAAAGGCTGTAGTTATCAGGAGGGAGATGTGAATCCCGTGGCGAAGCAAGGAGGGGAATGTAGAGACCGGAGCGATGGACGGCCTTATATAGGCAGGCAGCCAACAACGTGGGAGGCGTTGGGATGGGGGACCCAACGCCGCCTCACACGGTGATCGAGCTGCAGGCTATGGACATATATATGTACGTAAGTAGGATTCAGTTAGCGTTGGGAACCCGCATACCAAATTTCTTGAAGATGGGCCCATAAGTAACAAAGACCGTTGGAAAGTTCAATATGGTGGCCGACAGTGGCATCATACCACCGAAATAAGTACGTACATTGGTTTCGGTTACCGCAGGGAAGCCGCCTACCAAATTTCATGAAGATGGGGCCATAAATAAGAAAGTTCAACATGGCGGACGTTGTCCACCGTTATGACCATTACATGTAGAATTTCGAAATGAAACCCGCTTAACTTTTGTAAGTAAGCTGTACGGAATGAGCCTGCCAAATTTCAGCTCTACCTACATGGGAAGTTGGAGAATTAGTGACGTTGGAAAGTTCAATATGGCGGCCGACAGTGGAGTCATACCACCAAAATAAGTACGTACATTGGTTTTGGTTAGCACAGGGAAGCAGCCTACCAAATTTCAAGAAGATGGGGCCATAAATAAGAAAGTTCAACATGGCGGACGATGTCGACCATTATGACCGTTACGCATAGAATTTCAAAATGAAACCTGCTTAACCTTTGTAAGTAAGCTGTAAGGAATGAGCCTGCCAAATTTCAGCCTTCTACCTACACGGGAAGTTGGAGAATTAGTGACGTTGGAAAGTTCAATATGGCGGCCGACAGTGGCGTCATACCACCGAAATAAGTATGTACATCGGTTTCGGTTAGCGCAGGGAAGCCACCCACCAAATTTCGTGAAGATGGGGCCATAAATAAGAAAGTTCAATATGGTGAACGTTGTCAACCGTTATGACCGTTACGCGTAGAATTTCGAAATGAAACCTGCTTTGACCGTTACACGTAGAATTTCGAAATGAAACCTGCTTAACTTTTGTAAGTAAGCTGTAAGGAATGAGCCTGAAAATTTCAGCCTTCTACCTACATGGGAAGTTGGAGAATTAGTGACATTGGAAAGTTCAATATGGCGGCCGACAGTGGCGTCATACCACCGAAATAAGTACGTACATCGGTTTTGGTTAACACAGGGAAGCCGCCTACCAAATTTCGTGAAGATGGGGTCATAAATAAGAAAGTTCAACATGGTGGACGTTGTCAACCGTTATGACCGTTACGTGTAGAATTTCGAAATGAAACTTGCTTAACTTTTGTAAGTAAGCTGTAAGGAATAAGCCTGCCAAATTTCAGCTTTCTACCTACATGGGAAGTTGAAGAATCAGTGATGAGTCAGTCAGTCAGTGAGGGCTTTGCCTTTTATTATTATAGACTAGCAAAATACCCGCGCTTCGCAGCGGTGAAGTACTGCCTTAAAATTTTTATTAAGAAGAAAATTAAACCTTTTTAAACTGAGGGAAAATATACCAATAATTATTTGTTAAGGATCTCTTTGTATGCCACGTTGTCAGCCCTCCAGTTGTAATATGACCAAGATGTAGTTGTGCGCTGAGCTTACTCTTGAGCATGCAACGTACAGTTGGCCATGTGAACAGTAATCTTGTTTCAAATCTCACAGCTTGGATTGCTGCTGTCATAATCGGTTTGAGTTTCATGGTTTGTTTCAGTTACGACAGTATTTGTAGGACTTGTGTTGAAGAGACATTCGGCATCTGTCAAGCGTTGTAAGTATACAACCAGTTTCATTGATAACTTCACATCCAGCTTTTGAGAGTTTAAACATTTCTAAACATCAAAGTGTCCACTACTGAAATCGTCACCTGTGAAGCTAAGATGTTTAAGAGGCATTGGCGGTTGTCCAAAGGTGTAAAATATTTGGCCATTTCGGTACACTTAAGCATTTCACTCTTCTAGTGCTCCTGTGTAGTATAATTATCTCCTGTACCGTCATCAGTCCACACCTTGAACCCGTCCCAGTCATTCAATACATAAGACACAATGTTCCTCCGGATATCAATAGTGAGCCTGATATGGCCGTGCAATATGTAACAAAGAGAATGGAAAGGCAGGTGCCATCTCCGGGCATGGAAACCACTTGGTAAGTGACAGTTCTTTGATCGATGGTGATTACCTCGATAGACATGTTAATGGGGGTACGGTTGGAATGATAAAGGAAATGGGTACCTGAACAATGTAAAGTAAGTCTAAAATACCTATACAATAACTATAATCGTAATAAATGAACAATAAAACAGCGGAGAAGCCGTGGATTAAATAAAAAGGC
>JANRMT010062834.1:6250473-6274617 GCA_026402145.1 Polypterus bichir lapradei
AAAAAAAAAAAAAAAAACAAACAAAAAAAAAACTTTGAGGCCTAATAAGTTCATTAAACATTCTGCAGTCCACAAGGCCTTCCTAGAACCACCAGATGGCCTGACATCTGGAGGAGAGCAAAGGTATTACAACAAAGGCTAAAGCTTTTTTTTTTGTTAAATAATGTTCTACAGTAAAGCTTTTTTCTAGTATCCAAAACTGCAAGAAAGATATTTAAGAAGATCAAACACACTCTGCATCACAATGAAATACCAAATTACATATATAAGGCTTTGATTGTTTTGATGAGAGGAAATGTTTTTGAACAATATGCTACTGTCCCAAAGAAGAAGCAAGCCATAGCTTGATTTTCAACACAAAAGACAAATGTGAATTAGGATGTCTGAAAAAGAAGTCCAGCTATTATTTCAAGGAACATTCATTACATCAGAATCTATTTGCTAGAGGAGTAAGCAGAAGACTGGACTTGTGGAAACAAGTTATAGTTGATTTATCACTACTCAAATATGTAGAATATTTTACACACAAAAAAAATTCTTTCCTAAAGCAGAAATAAGAAGACTCTTGTGTGGCCAAAAACTAAAATCATGTGAAAATGTTCCTGTGATGTAATTGGGAATTCCTCTGGTTAAAAACAGCATAGAAGGGAAGACTATTACTTCACAGTTTTACATCTTCTTGTTCTATAGATTAAATACTTGGTCAGAAAGGAGTGTTTTTTTTTTGTCTTAACCACATTATAAAGACAGAAAGTACACTCAGACTTGTACATACTATTTGAATTTCATGACTCTCAAAACTGGAAGAACTGGAAGGTCTCAAAAATTAAATCTGCTCTTATGTTCATGTTAGCAGGACATATGACTTTCTAATTTTGTTCTCTCAGCTAGTTAGTACAGAGTGTCACACCAGTGGTCAAAGAATCTAGTCTCCAACTTTTAGAAGGAGGTATTTAGGGCACAGCAAGTTGACAGACTTACAGACTTAGTTTTACTATATAAAGTTTTTTCCCACATCTTGACCCTGAATAGGGCAAGGTTCCCACAAGAATAAGTGCTAGGATGAAAGTTTTTTTATATAAATAATAACCCAAGAAAAGTGAAAAATAAAATAAATTGATTTGCAGTTGACAACACCAGACCCTATAAGATCATAAAATGAGACTAACCTACACAAAATTCAGAGCTGGGGAGAGATGTGATGAACAGAATATAAAAATATTACATATAGCACATAACCACATTAAATATGATTAATCAATGGGTGTTTAGACACAAAATATAAATTATTAAAAATAACTGTTAAGTCCTAAAATGCTTAAGAAGATGCTTCATGATACAGTATTTCCTTCTGCTTGAGCTCACCGTTGGGGACCCGAGTGGCTGGACCAGGCCAAGGGGTTGCCCACGTAACACCTGGCTGCGGCAGATAAAGGGACATTTCCGGAGGGTGGGACTGGACCGCGTGTCTGCCTGGTGGGTGCGGCAACGCACTGTATCAGTGCATGCTCCCCAACTTGACTTGACTTGGAGTAAGGTCAAGAAAGGGTATGGTTAAGTTGTAGAAGTGTATTTGTGTCACATCAAGATACTGTGTTTAGTTTTGGCATACTCGTTTAGCACAAATGACGGAAAGTATTTCTTTATAGAGAACTGCACAAACATTTCCAAGCACTGGAGTTAAGAGAAGTGCTGAAGACACTTTTTGTTGATTCAAAAATTCAAAATTTTATAAACATACTGTAACATCAACAGTAATTGTAAAATTATATTGGAATGAAGGGCCTGTTCATGTCAAAACTTGAATGTAATGTGATTAAAAGAGAGCTCCTCTAAGACAAGTACCAATCCTAACATATATTAAGCAAATAATATTAGTTTTCAAAAGAATTACCATTTATTCAAAGTCAGGATGGGTCAAGGTGGGTACCTATACTATTTCGATGATATATGTTTTATCATACATTTTTAAAGAAAAAAGAATATGACTAATCTATTAAAAGTAGTTAAATACTGCAAATACACTCATATAACATAGGACAATATTATATTTAATGTTATGTGTCTAAAGGAGCCAATAATCCCAAATCTTGGCAACTATATTAATTATCAAGGCAACTTTAAAAATGCTGCTAATTCTAAAAGAAGTAAACCTGATAATAATGCTGTATTTCTGCACATTTTAAATTGTCCTCTTTGTCATTACTGTTAGTGAGAGGAATTAAATGCAATAACATATTAAGCCACACACCTGCTGGTAAAGACATAAGCCATTTTTCAAGTCTACTAAACTGGTTGGAGCACATTTTTGTTAGTTTGCATTGCCTATTTATTTTGTTCATGCTTTCTAAGTCTTAGATTTCAAAGATCAAACTACACAGTGGGAGCCAAAGCCATTCTGCTACTGACCTGGATTCTTAGGGTTGACCCAATATTTTTGCAAGACTGTTTTTGAAAGAAAATAATAAATTACAATTGGTTGAACACCACTTCTGTAGAAATGTTATATGAGTAAATTGAACATATTTTATAGTACATTCAAAGAGGCTTTCCAGTTTAACCAGGCTGCATGCATCACTGCATTAAAAAATAAATCTCTCACTGAACCGGGCCTGGAAAGGAGCTGATTTATGAAGGCAAGTAGTGAATGAAAGATTTTGACTAAACAAATGCTTTGCATTTACTCATCAATTTACAGTAAGGTATTTCCTAAACTGCTTTATACTCTTGAAACATTAGTTACAAACTTACAATTAACCTCTAAAGTTTTATCTTCTTAAATACATCACAATGTAACCCTAAACTTTCAAAGAAGAAAGATGGTTTGTATTTTTGGACAGGAGAGCACATGCAGTTTAAGGAAATTACAGCTTTATTATTCAGACAGAGATATAAAAAATAAACTTTAAAGTTTTTCAAAAAACAGTAAACCCCAGATTTTTTATATCTGAAAGTTTTATAGCTTTCAATCACAACCATGCCTAGTCCCCTGCAATCAAAAGCATTAATACAGAAAGATTAGAAAGATTTAGAACTTAAACAGTATTTCCATTAAAAGAGATCAATATATGGAAGATATATGGGCAAAGTCACATTTGCAAGAGGAAAACCAACAAAAATGCCATCCTATGTATTCTCAGGGTACAATACAAGACACTCAAAAACATTCAGTATCATAAATATGAAAATATATATGTAGATATGCATATATATCTTAGATGTATCTTGCTATTCTATTCCCCATGCTTATAAAATGTTCCACTACAGAGCTCGGAGGATTACAAGATTTCTGCATATGCTGCCTTTAGGAATGTCATTCTTAATTACAATCGGTGAGGCGATTGTGTTTAGCATACCTTATGCCTCCTACATTCCTGCTGTTCACTGTACACATTTTTTAACATGTTATATTAGAAAGCAGATCAGCCACAAGAAGCATAAAAGTAGGATTTCTTTTAATGAAGGTAACAGAACGACAACTGGCTAAGCACACTTATTTTTTTTTAGCAAAAGAATTTAAACAATCACTTTTCAACAACCCTGAAGTTTGTCCTGAGATTTCTAGACCACTGGATCATTCATGTTCCTTTTCTTAAGCTCAGTGTTGTCAAGATGGGCTTGGCCTTTGCGACGCTGAATTGGATTAATAAAGTTCAAAAACTGATGAAGGAAAGTAACACTAAAACTTAATGTGAGTTGACATTTACAATAGATTATTTAACAGCTTGACTGTTTAATAAGTATACTGTATATTGCTGTTTTATACTACTAATAGCTTTTCATATTTAAATGTAACAACAGTTGGGTAAAAGAAGGTGGTATACAATCATCCCAAGGTGTTAGACAAGAACAGTACTTTACAACAACCTTATATATAACAGCTATATATATATATATTATATATATATATATATATATTTATGAGAGAGAGAGAGAGGGCAGACAAGATTTTGAGGTGTTCAAGGTGACAAGCATGGATTGAAGTCTTAGTTTATATATTTATTGCTTACAGCAAAAGATTTTAAATTTAAAAACTAGTATATAACATTAATTTAAAAAATTCAAAATATATGCGTGTAACCATATAATGATAACTCACCACCCATGTTATGGTCGGATAAGTGGCCAAACTAAAGGTAAGTGTCTCCGTCAAGACGTTGAATGTAACTTGTAGCATGATGTCAGGTTCAGAATGCTGAGCTGAGTGCCACATTAAGAACTAACAAACCTGACCAAGTGTAGTCAGGAAAATTGAGAAATGACAAGACTACAAAAATCCCACGGCAATATGACATGCTGGCTCCAACTCTCATCAGAACTGAAGTAGGCACATGAGGTAGTGCACTAACAGCTGCATCTTTCCTTCTCTCCCTTTTGGCATACTGCTGTAACAAGGACTAATCAGATTAACAGGTCTGACAAATCTGTGTTGAGCTTAAATTCCAAAGAGGCTGTCTGGGAAAGCTTAAAAAAAACAAAACAAACTCCAATAGGCAAGTTGCACATATGATTGTGTTTGCATGTAGTAGAAACACCGATATAACATTAAGTCTCCTACTGAATTAAACTATTTTCATACAAACACTTGATCTTCATCCAGAACAGATCAGATGGCAAACAGGAGTCAAGTATACAGCTCCTTTTAATAAAGACTCCATATAACCATATTGATTACACAGCAGCATTTGGTTTTAAATAACAGATCTTCATTATGTATAAGAATTAAAAACAAAAAAACATGAATATATTGTAGGGCGTAGTGCACAAAATAGTTTTCAAAGAAACCATGTACTGCCCACAGACTCATGTGCATTCAAGAGAAAAGAAGTATTTGTTGAAAAACAAAAAAGATGTCATGCAATCCATCTTTCTAGAACAATTCTATTCTGTGTCTTAATGTGATGCATTTTCAGCTTAAGAAGCTGCAACTAGTACTAAATGAGTAAATAGCAAGCTTAGAAAGTTGCTATCCTTGTTATCTGACCTTGTCTTCAAGTAATACTTCTGTGATAGGAGGTTAAAATGGTGTCAGCATTGTAACACGTGTCTTGCAAAATGATTAAAGGAGGCAGACACCACGAAAGCATTCAACCTTATATAAAATCTCTAGAATTAATGGTAAAAAGCAGGCACAGCACAGTCCAAATAGCCCCCACAGGAATCTCTCATACCTACAAGTTAATCAGAAATAACAGGAAAACGTATACCACAGTTGGGACAAAAGCAAGTTATGACATTCCTATTATGGGCTGGCCAATCTAATGTCAAACATGAGGAAGAAAATACAAGTAGTATAAAAATGTATGCAGATGAGAGTATTAGAACTGCAGTTTGCAATATGAGGGAGTTCATGGATGTTTTGTCATTTTGATGGCAAGAGGATTCTGTAGTTTCATGATGCCTTTTTTTTGGCCATTGATTAAAGGGAATGTGTTACAAATTTTCAGACTTCATGTAGTAAATCTGGAGAAACACAGGTAATCAGGTGGTGTTTCAAAGAATGTAAAAAAGGAACAAACTGATATGGTAATCTAAGTAGTTGGACTTTCCCTTCTTTCCCCTAAACAACTTGGCAGTTAATATCTAAATTTATACCTACTACTTTAGCATTCTGCACCCTCTTACGCAATTTCCACCATAAAAGTTCCACCAGTCACCTGCACCATTTATACAGCTATACCTTTAAGTCACCAATGACTGACAAACCATATATTTGATCCCATCACCTACCACTTATGCTTCCAGCCCCTTTGCTTCCAACCATCCCCTTGGTGTTTGCTGTATTTACCGTGGAGCCTTTTCATTCCAAATTAGCTTCCCATTTCAATATTATCTCCTTCAGCCTCACTTCACTTTTTGACCTAATCCCCGATTCTTTTCTCTTGAACCCTGTCCACCATCTTCATTACAGTCTGCAAAAGTGTGATTGTTTGATATGACCCACACTCCTGTGGATCACCCTTTTCTTTATACACTGCAATGAACACACCACCGTTCCCAGTCTTCAGGAATCCTCCACTCACACACAACCATGTTGCACAGGTCTGTCAACTGTTCACCTCACAGGACCTGAGGCAGTCTACAACATTTCCAACATGATACTAGCTGGGCCCTTAACTTAACCCTCACTTTTCCAGTGCTTTTTTAGCCTCTTCTTTTTATGACCTACAGCTCAGTGCTTTCATTTTCTCACAATGAACACCATTATCTCATTTGCTCTCCATACTTAGCATTTTCTCCAAGTACTTCTTACTGGTATCTGTAATAACAATACTATCAATTCAATGATTTCAAACAATTCACATCTATTGTATCTAGTCTTTCCTTTGCTATCTGCTTTGATGAACACACTTCTCTTTCCATGCTCACTCTGAAACTCACTTGCACTTTACTAGCATTTTGCTTTGCTGGCTTATGGATCACCCTGTAACCTTCTGCTTTCATTTTCTGACACTCTTTATAGCACACTCAGTGTATTCTTGATTGCCATCTCTACCTCTGCATTCCAACATGTTTCCTTCTGTCTTAGTAGTTCCTTTGTCTTACCACTAACTTTTATTGTTTTCAAGGAGACACTACTCATCACCTGTCACTTGCCATTCTCACATGTTGATTCTGAAACCTCATTTGATCTTGCTACCAGTGTTTTAGTAAATTTACTTCTCCTCCTTCAAATTCCAGACATTTTGCCACAGGAATACAAAACAGAAGTTCAAAAACAATAAAAGAAACAGCAAAGACACAAGAACCGAAGAGGCAGAATATTTTAGATTAGCAAGTGAAAAAAAGACAAAACTGAGCATACAGTATGATTACAAACAAGATAGAAACTGAAAGACAGGATGCATTCAGTGTTAACTGCTTAAAAGTATCTAACAGAACAAATTTTTGATAGAAATTAAGCCATAAACACCCTGCAGAATTTAATGGACACGTAGATGAATAAATAAATAGCTAATGCTTTTTGTCAGAAAAATGGATGAGATAACTACACATGCTTGAACAAGCAGGGTACAATAGTATGGAAGGAGAAAAAATCTGTTACATTTCGGCCTCAGTTGGAGTAGTCAGCAATCACTGAAGGTAGCTGGAAGTCATGTAGTTAAATAGCATGTGCAATTCAATTCATGAGTGAAGAGTTTACTGTAGGAACAGAAAAAATAAAATTGCTCCAATAACAGCACAAAAGAAAAGACAGTCCATGGGGTTGTAGATATTATCACACAATAAAGCTTTACAAGCAGGCAATAGTTGCATGTGCAATAAAAGTGCTGGGAGGAACTAATAAGTGCACACAGCTGCTGGAAAATAGTTTACTAAAAGTGTACTGATACAAGGAGAACGTTAACAAAGGAATCTTTATGGCTGTAGTGCATGAGAGGTACATCAGATACTAATGCAATGAAGTAGTTTTGGACAAACAAGGGAAGTACTTCCTTAAGTTAATATATTTTAAATACTCACTACAGACACTTCAGCATGAGCTAGACACCAAATCCTACTAATGGTAAATAAGTAACACAGGCGTTATTGCCAGCAGTCAAATATCACAACAGTGGCAGTGATGTACAGTGGAGCTAATGCTGGGAGTTTGCATCTGATGGTACAAATGATGGCTTTGAAGTTATATTTAGATTCTGTTAGTTTTCTGCAACATAGAGGCCTAGATGATTTATTAGGGAATGAGTCAATAAGTTTCAATAATATGAAGAGAATGCATGGTGTAGGTCTCCTATTATATCTACAGAGGGTTTAATAGTTTTCTTGCTTGTTGTTTTTCATTTTTCAGTCATATTTAAAGAGATAACCTCATGAAGATCAATCATTTCTAACTCAGATCTCTATTGATACTAGGTCACCAAATCTTGAATCTTCAACATTTTCTTTCTATTCCCTGTATAAACAACTGAAATAATCAGTAAATATGAAGTATTTCTTTCAGTTTTTAGTAGAAATTGGCATGTTTTTCTTTCCATAATTCCAACTGCAAAATTTGTTTCCTATAAATATGCTGCTTTACTCAATGGTAGATCACTGATAAACAGAGACTGATGCACACACACTGACTTTTTTTTATTCATTTTTGGATCAGACTTTGTTTCTGACTGACTGCCATTTATGATAACACAGGGTGTAAGATAGTTCTTCATAAAGGGAACAAATTATGATTTATAAAAGACAGAATGACATTTATAGCTCCCTTGAAAAAACTGATGTTTCACTGAAGAACCACCTGCTATTCCAGCCAGCAAGCAAGTATATCACCTTTCTAAAGGCTGAAGAGAGACTGCAGGAGCAGCCCAAGTCACCAGAAGGGCTACTGGCCACAGCACAAGACTGGCAGCTGAGGGATGAGTTTAGGGAAACAGATCAGATTCCCAGACACTATAACAGACAACACACCCAGGCCAGACATGGTTCTGGTGTTAGTGACAGCACGTGGTCCTCCTTGATCTTATTATTGCATGGCAGAACTGGATGGAGGATGCCTTCGATAGGAAGAGGGCCAAGTACTTGGAGCTTGTAGGCAAATGCCACAGCAGGGTATGAATGTCCCGGTATGAGGCCATTGGGGTTGGGTGTAAAGCCTTTGCAGACCAGTCCCTCCACAGAGCACTCAAACTCCTTGGAATCATGTGACAGCACAGCATTAGAGAGAGGTTGGCAGCATGCACTGATATAGCGCATTGCCGCACCCAACCACCCCAGGATCCCAAATTAGGACCCGAGCGCAGCTGCTCAACGGGTGACACCGCAGCACCACATTAGTTCGAATGGAGTGGAACAGTGTGAGGTTTTTTTTTTTTACAGTGGCTAGAGTGCCAATCCTGCCACCAAACCCTAAGTTCTTCCTCAAGTTGGAGGATCTGCTTGAAGGGCTGGATGAAGTTTAATGTCATACACAGGATGGAGCAATTGCAAATTAAGGGCCTTGCTCAAGGGCCCAACAGACTGGAATCACTTTCGGCATTTATAGGATTCAACCCGGCAACCTTCAGATTGCCAGCGCAGATCCCTAGCCTCAAAGCCTAAAGAGCCAGAAGAGCCATAACAAAAATCCCAGATGCTGCAAAGTAGACGTCAATACAGCTGTGGATTCCTGTATCTGTGGACTACACAAGCTACTTGAATACAAGCCGGAGTTTGAAGTGTGGTTTGACTAGTACTGTCTTGAAAGATCATACCTAAGTGATTTCATTTGTCAACATTAATAGTGTTATTGCACTTGTATAATATTTCTTAACATTTTTAATTACAATTAGTAAACAATCATAACTGCATCAAGCATTGGTGAACAGATTTGTTTAGGAGTTTTTTACAAGTGGATTCATATTTGGACATAAAAAGTCAAAGTAAAAATTTGCACACATTCAAATGTTCTGGCTGTAAAAGCATGTCTCCGCTTAGCTGCAAATACTTCAAATTCCCAGAGAAGGCTACTCAAAAAGTTGACATTACCAGTATTAGTTACATAATAACATAACAGATATGTAATTGCCAGTTGCCTGCACCAGAGGTAACCTGTAAACCAGATGTGAAACACTTGTTGTGTAACCAACTCAAAGGACATTTTTCGATGCAAAGCCTAAGAGATATATTAAAAGAAGTCATGAAATAGTTCTCAAGATGTGAGCAACAAGACAACCATTTAAAGTTGCAGTTTGGCCTATAAATCCATTTTGGTTTTACTGTTTGCTTGTGTGCAACAAGTTGAACACTGTATAGTAAAAGCAAAAGCTCAAATAATGATAGAAGCACAAATTAAAAACCTGTTACATCAAATCACTATTATAGTGTATTTTAATACACTTACAAGTTACATGTGCCTTCAAATAACTGCTTTTGTAAAAAAAATGTATTTCAAGTGGTTTATGTCCATTTTAAGTATTTTTATACAGTGCATTATACAGTGGTGTGAAAAACTATTTGCCCCCTTCCTGATTTCTTATTCTTTTGCATGTTTGTCACACAAAATGTTTCTGATCATCAAACACATTTAACCATTAGTCAAATATAAACACAAGTAAACACAAAATGCAGTTTTTAAATGATGGTTTTTATTATTTAGGGAGAAAAAAAATCCAAACCTACATGGCCCTGTGTGAAAAAGTAATTGCCCCCTGAACCTAATGACTGGTTGGGCCACCCTTAGCAGCAATAACTGCAATCAAGCGTTTGCGATAACTTGCAATGAGTCTTTTACAGCACTCTGGAGGAATTTTGGCCCACTCATCTTTGCAGAATTGTTGTAATTCAGCTTTATTTGAGAGGTTTTCTAGCATGAACCGCCTTTTTAAGGTCATGCCATAGCATCTCAATTGGATTCAGGTCAGGACTTTGACTAGGCCACTCCAAAGTCTTCATTTTGTTTTTCTTCAGCCATTCAGAGGTGGATTTGCTGGTGTGTTTTGGGTCATTGTCCTGTTGCAGCACCCAAGATCGCTTCAGCTTGAGTTGACGAACAGATGGCCGGACATTCTCCTACAGGATTTTTTGGTAGACAGTAGAATTCATGGTTCCATCTATCACAGCAAGCCTTCCAGGTCCTGAAGCAGCAAAACAACCCCATACCATCACACTACCACCACCATATTTTACTGTTGATATGATGTTCTTTTTCTGAAATGCTGTGTTCCTTTTACGCCAGATGTAACGGGACATTTGTCTCTTTCTTATGGTGGAGTCGTGAACACTGACCTTAATTGAGGCAAGTGAGGCCTGCAGTTCTTTAGACGTTGTCCTGGGGTCTTTTGTGACCTCTCGGATGAGTCGTCTCTGCGCTCTTGGGGTAATGTTGGTCGGCCGGCCACTCCTGGGAAGGTTCACCACTGTTCAATGTTTTTGCCATTTGTGGATAATGGCTCTCACTGTGGTTCGCTGGAGTCCCAAAGCTTTAGAAATGGCTTTATAACCTTTACCAGACTGATAGATCTCAATTACTTCTGTTCTCATTTGTTCCTGAATTTCTTTGGATCTTGGCATGATGTCTAGTTTTTGAGGTGCTCTTGGTCTACTTCTCTGTGTCAGGCAGCTCCTATTTAAGTGATTTCTTGATTGAAACAGGTGTGGCAGTAATCAGGCCTGGGGGTGGCTACGGAAATTGAACTCAGGTATGATACACCACAGTTAGGTTATTTTTTAACAAGGGGGCAATTACTTTTTCACACAGGGCCATGTAGGTTTGGATTTTTTTTCTCCCTAAGTAATAAAAACCATCATTTAAAAGCTGCATTTTGTGTTTACTTGTGTTATATTTGACTAATGGTTACATTTGTTTGATGATCAAAAACATTTTGTGTGACAAACATGCAAAAGAATAAGAAATCAGGAAGGGGGCAAATAGTTTTTCACACCACTGTATATGTTGAGGTAATGACATATGTTTAAAAAAAAAGACTGTTTTTCTGGAGATTACGTCTACTTTATGTTATGCTGTTAACAATAATACTTTTCCCTAACTTAAAGGAGTCCGGATTATACAATCTCTGAACCCACACATGTTAAAGTACAATGTTCAGTGCAGGATACAACACTGCTTTTGGTGCAATTGCATTACAACGAACATTAATGCTTAGAGCCAAACTTGCCAATCAGCCCATACATTCATCTCTGAGATTGCTGGAAGAAAGTGAAAACTCCAGACAAAAAGTGCCTGATCAGAGATTCTGAATGCGGAAAAAATGAAGCAGTGATGGAGCACTGGTAACCACTAATTAATTAGGTTACCAACAGTAACAATAATAATTTATTTAATTCTAGAAATTCTGATAAATGCAATTACTATTTCAATGTACACAGCATATTCAGACAAACCTTTCCCCATCAACATAAACTCAAACAATGTGGGATGAAATAGGTCTAATATCAATGAAAGCCGAACACATGTATTTGAAACCAATCATGTCTGCTTTTGGCAAGCATTGGGCAAAAAACTAATCTACTCAATACACAAGAATAACCACACTAATTAATAGAGCAAAAGCAATGAACAAGAACATTTTAGCCATTAATCAATAAATATTAAGTTGCACACTGCAGTGTGAAATGGAAGTTTATAGTTTATTAACATACACAGTATAGCTATTTTATCAGAAACAGGATTAAAATAATGCAATTCTGAACTGGTAACTAGCAGGAGATGTAATGTTTTTATATATTATTTCCTAATCTAAAGAATGGGCTTTTAATATACAAAGTAAAACCATTGCTGTAGATATAATGATAGATATTGATATCTATCATTATATATCTATATCTATAAGTACAAGTCCCTTTTGTGACCATTCCAAAAGAAATAGGTCTGATTGACTAATAGAAGCAGCATTCAGATTCTGCCCAAGTTCGATTAGCTTAGTTTTGCTTCTTTACTCCAACTGCAAACTTGAATGCTGACTGTCTCCTCCCAATTGATCCAGCATAAGTGACTTTGCACATCTATCAGTATGTGATCTTCATAACTATAACATCCCAATTGTTTGTTATGAACATGTATGCCAATTAAATAACATGAGGATTACAACATGTTGATCTAAAATATGTGATAACACAAGGTGCTAACCCTAATGGTAAAAAAAAACGGTCTAGCTCAGCATGGTCTATTGACTTTAAACTACAAGGTGGTCAGTTCAACATCTGCCTGTATTTCTCTTTGAGACCATGAGCGGGTGCTTCAATTATACAAGTATTTTACTATAGTTGTATACTTGACAAACTCCTCTGGATGGTGTTAACCATCAAAAAGATAGTGTTTGTATTATTAAGTTGATCAATTACTGCAAACTATGTATACAGAATCAAAACATGATCTAAGCATGGGCTACGACTACAGTAGATAAAAAGTTATTAGAAAAGAGAAAAGAGTATTTTAGTGCACACACAAAAGAATTTATATTTAAAGGAAAGTATGTTATAAACAGTATAATGCTATCATTTATTGTATCATACTATGTGTTATTGGCTGCATTTGCAGTATGTTTATTAATATTTTTAACAGTGATAGTCATCTCTATATATATTGACTAGATGCACAAACTAAGTTTGATTTTGTACTAGCAAACTACTTTTCACAAACTGCAGCACAAAGTTTGGAGAGGTAAATGCTAATTGTGCACACCAATACACATTTACAGTGACAAAATATTTCCCCATTCACAATTTCCTCAGATATTGTAAATTTTATAGGCAGAAGATTCTCAGATCTTCATCCATAAACTAACATTAGACAAAAATGCAAATGAGTGAACAAATAATACACTTTTAACTTATTCTATTGATCTAATGAACAAGGTTACCCAACACAAATTGACAATGTGCTAAAAACTAATTTCCTCCTTTTTAAATCAATCCAATTAAAAGGAATAATTAGAGTCTGTTAAGTGAACACAGTCAGCCTTGATTACAACCAATCCTGCTCAATATAAACCTCACATTTACAGCACTTTACCATCAGAGTCAAGATGCCAGCACAAAGATTCAACAAGCAAGCAATGCCACAATCAAAGGAGATTTCTGAAGAGATCAAAAAATAAAATTGTTTATACCTATCAGTTTGAAAAGGACTGAACTACAATAAGAGTCTTAATTTTAAAATTGAAAAAAAAAACACTTGGAACAATAGAAAATCTTCCCAGGTTTAGCCAGCCTGCCAGAATTACTCCAAAGGTGCAGTATGACATTCACAAATGATCCTAAAAAAGGTCAAAGAATTGCAGAATTGGGGAAAATAGGCTTCACTGAAAAGTAGCAGTAGTAGGCAGAAACCACTGCTAACTAAGAATGCTTAGAAACACAGTAATCCCCAACCTTTGTGAGAACAGACTATGGACAGATGAGACAATAGTCAAACTTTTTGGACAGCTTGGGTCCCATTATGTCAGTCATAAAATAAACACAGTATTCCATAGTAAGCATAACTTTCCAACAGTCAAACATGGAGGTGATAGTGTGTATATTTAAGTATGCTTAGCAGCATAAGGACCTGGTTGACTTGCTATGAATTATGCTCTGTATCAGAAATGTTTAAGTAGAATGTTTAGTCATCCATCTGTGATTTAAAACTGAAGTATAGTTTGGTTACGCAGTATGACAATGATCTAAAACACAAATGCAAGTCCACCTCAGAGTTATTGAAAAGAAGCAAATTCTAATTTTGGACTGGCCTAGTTAAGGTACACATCTTAAAACCAAAAGAGATGCTTTGGGAAGACCTGAAACAAGCAATTTGTGCTCAAAATCCTACCAATGCCTCTGAAATAAAGCAGTTCAGCAAAGCAGAGTGGGCCAAAATTCCTCACACAGCAAAGGCTAAAATTGAAATTAGAGGAAACATTTGGTTACAGTTGTTGCAGTTAAGGTAGAATAACCAGTCAGAAAATGTAAGTGGATAATTACTTTTTCACACAGTGTTCATTGGTGCTGGATGGCTATTTATTCAATAAATTATATAAGTTTTAAAAAGTATTATTTGTTCACTCAGGCCACTTTTATCTTATATTAAATTTTAGTTGAAGACTTGAAAACATTCCTTCATTCAGTGCCTAAACTTTGTAATATTAGGGGAAACCAGGATGAGGCAAGCAATTTCTATGGCAATGTATATGGCATTTCAGCATGAATTTTTCTTTAATTGTTTTTGTGAATGTAAGCTTCCAAGGTTATTTTAAATACAACTATGAAACAATAGCATTTATAAAAATAGAAACATTACTCCTTACAGTCATTCACAGTGAGATTATACTGAAAATCCAGATAATGCTGAATTAACATCAAATACCATTTGTTGCCTTGGACAGAGAAGCAAGTGCTCTCCCCGACTTTATGACTGAATGAGAAGGCATGTCATACAGTTATTTTACATTCAGAAAATGTTATATTTAGGGCAATGTATGCTTATGCTCATGTTTGTGCATCTCCCATTCTGTACCATAATATTACTTCCTCTAAAAGTGTGCTTTTCTAATACAGCTTGTAACAAAACAAGCTACATAAAGTAAAATATTGACTTAAGTTTCTAAACTCTGTACATAAAGACGCCATGTTTCTCTACAAAATAATACAAATTATTGGTACAGATGAATTATAAGTAGAGGTAATCACTATATCTGGGGTCATCTAATGTAGAACGGATTAGCTTCTGCTGTACTATATTCCACTTTCCTTTAGAAAGCACTGGGAAAGATTACTAACAAGTACTGATGCAAAAAATCTGTGAGAACAAATAAGATCTTTCTACTTAGCAAATGCCACTAGCACTAAGTGGCACTTTAAACTGGCCTGGTATAACAAGTGTGATCTTGTGATTTAGGAATCACTTTCAAGGAGTGTTCTTACCTTGCATTGAGTACTGTAGCTCCATCAAGTCTGCAGCAATATCAAGAAGGTCAAAATACAAATAATAACTGATGCAAGTAACAGAGAGAATACTTCTGTAGTGTTTACTCTCTCTCTGAATCCTCTCATTCATGAATGACTGACCTAATAGCAATGAAAATGACTGCAAGTAGCTGTGAGTCAAAGGTTGTTATAACCTTGGCACTTATTTTGTTTGAAAGAAAAGCAATTGTCATTAAAAGACACAAAATACAGTTACAGCAAAAAGACTGTTCGTGTACAAGTCTTAGTAGTTGTTTAACTTTTATACTTGAAATATTTTAGGATAAACAAAAAATTTTGTAATGAAAAGTAAACACATTAAATTATTCTGTTTATTAGGATGTAGAAATTAAATCTTTAATGATTTTTAGCTTAACACATTCTGAGTGCAAGCAACCATGACTTTGGTAAAAAAAAAAAGGTCTTTATGATCTACGACTCTGCTAAACTAAACTAGATACATTAAGATCTTAATTATGTTGTCTTTAATGGTATTTAATTCGATGCTGTAAAATTTGTTCATCATCCAGAGTGACTTGGAACTCTTGCCTCAAGCTTAGTTGTTTCTTGTTCTCGACTGCCCTCTAGTGTCCATCATTCAATTAACTAAGTTATTCATCAGAAAGCAGCTGATCATAAATGAACACTAGAGCAAAATAACCATCATTAATTTTTTCAATAGGCTAGGATAAAATTCAGACATAATCAAATGATTTTTCTTTTTAGCCTTGACACTTATACAAATGGTATATAATACACAATGGGAGAAACAGAACAGTTGCCGCTATAATAAAATGTTGCAAAACCGTGAAGCCAGTTAAATGCAAGAAACCACTTTGAGAAGTATGTCAGATTTTGAATTAATTTATTTATCTATTTCCAATTTTTTGTGATAGGATTCTAGATATTTTTATTAGAATATGTTAGACCCTTTCCCAGATGCACTTTCAGTGTTACCATGTCCTGGCAGTTATGCCAATGTATTAAATAATGGATGACGTCTTGGAAGTTTTGGGGGGTTTATTCCTCAGCAGGGAGGCAAGTTGTCTTATGCATGGTTTACTGTACTTTATTATCAGGCCTCTACATGTTCACCTGCCCACTTAATTAAATACATAATGGGACTCAGGTATGCAGAGACATAAGAGGATAACAGGGGGAGTACCAGAATAAACACCTCAGGAGTTAACCAAGGCAAACCTGATCCTGGAAACAGTACATAGTCCTGGATGAAAGTTTAAGAGTTCCTTCCAGTCAGAATATTACCAAGCCTGTAGATGGGTGTGGAATGGTCTGGAAATAGGAGGAGAGTCAAGAGTAGTCTTCAGAAAGGAGGAGTGTAGGGTTTATGGTCTGAGTAAGTGGGACAGCTACTCTTCAGGTTAAAACAAGAAGGCACTAGTGCTAAGGGTAGTCCCAAAATGACATGGGAATTCCTTTATTTTGTTATGTCTGTTTTACTCCTTCTATAATACCTGCACAGCCCCTTTTTTTGGTGGCACCTCTTTACTGTAGTTCTGGGGTTTCTCAGTGCCAACTAAAGGGCACAGTTATTTTAGTCAATGAGCATTTCATTATTAATGAACTGTTTACTAATGTTGGCTTTCAGCATAAAACACTGTTTTTTTGTCACCTTCTGTATGTATGTGCACAAAAGAAGAAATAATTTAATCTTGTTCAAGTTTCCACAGAAAGTGACAACCTATTTTGAGTTTTGTATTTTCCCCTCTTGTTGGAAAGGCCAGAATTACTTATTACAATAATTGTTCCTAATGAAATTAATTGAAAGGCAAGACACATGTTAACAAAGTTGAATACCCTCAAAACAATATAAAATACATTAAGGAAAAGTGATCAATAAATTGCCTATTTGATAGAATACAATTTCTGCAAAACCATCCATCCACATTCCTAACCTGCTTATTCAGTGCAATTTCTGCAATATATCACATGTAATTATTTATCACTACTTACATAACACCAGCATGCAAATGCAACCATCTGTCAGAGTGATGGGAAGACCAGCATTTTCAGCAATGCTCTAGTTGAAATTAGCTTCGTGATTTAACACGCTGACTGTAACTGGTATAATGTCTTTTTTCTCGGTTGTTCAGATGAGCTTGAGCATATACCAAAGTGTTGATCACATTGTGTTGTTATTATGTTTCAAGTACAGAATTGGGCTTTTTAGAGGGTGAAGGTGGCGATTAACATGCTTGAATATAAAACAAACAAAACAAGTGCAAGACTTACCAGGTTTGGAGCACTTACAGACCGCATGGAGAATCTCTGCAAAACAAATCATAAAAACAAAGCAAGCATAAATTGAATGTTCCCAAAATACACACATGCATACATCCTCATCCTGCATAATCAAACTTACAAGTCACAGTTGGTCCTGGTAGCATGAGGCACAAGACAAAAATGAGTCTGGAATAAGATGCCAGTCTTTTGCAGGACAGTATTAGAATTGCCAATTAATCTAACATGCATGTTTTTGTCTGAAAAATTAACACTGGGCATTACAGTAAGATTAAAAATTGTTATAAATACAACTTTTTGCTTTTTTAAATTTTACTGTGTTGGACTAGTGCCATATTCAGGGCTGGCTCTTGTCTGGTCCTCAAACCTGGTACACACCAGCTCTCTGCATGCCTTTCCAACTAAATAAGCATGGCAGAGAACAGATGAATTGATCTTTTTTTATTATGGTGTAATCTAACCCTTTACGAATAAGGGCACTATGTCCAACAATCTATTCAGTGTGGAAGGAAAAAAACATACATAATGGTCTCTAAACAAACACTTATACAAAGGTACCCTTGAAACAATGTATTTATGCCATCTTGATTTCTTAATATTTTTGTGTGACATGAGTAGGGTAACAAATTATACTTGATGACAACCATAAAAGGTACAATCATTTCTAAGTATAATTACTTTAGTAACATTCATTTTATTCACTATGCAAAATGAAGATATAACCAGATGGTGATGATTCATTTAAAAGATTTCACCAAGCTCTTAAAGTTAAATTGGTGTTTAAGTTAGTTAATGAGAACAGATCAAATCTAAGATATGTCAAGGGCTACTTACAGTATAGGCAACACTCTGCTCTAATTCAAATTATTCTTGAACACTGAAATTTTATAAAATCCATTCAATATTAAGTACATATGGAAATGATGAGCAGGAATCAATACTATAAAATATGAAATCAGCATTAACATGAACTACTTGTTTGAGCCCTTCCATTAAAATGTTCAGAATATATGGCTGTTCATGTACTTTTCCCTTAGAATTTTAGCCATTTGTATTTTTATTACTTAAGTGGAGATTCCTACAGACATCATTTAAATGTGACATACTTGTTACTTATGTGCCCTGATCCCATTTAATCAAGGAGCGAGCTGAATGACAGCATTATGCAGACAACCAAGCAAGCAAAAACCAAAGCATAAAAAGAAGAAAAAATAAGCTACAGTTTCACTAAACATAAACTAAAAAAGAAAAATAAAGCTCTTTATCTGCCCTGCACTGGATGAAATTAAAAGATGAAAGAATAAACAGCACTCACAGAACTTTACTATGCAATACACTGAAAAGCCAGTCCAAAAATTTAGCATTATGTTGGATAAACAACATCACTCCTTGGAGCCACTGCTTTAGCAATTTATCAGAAGAGAAAACTTGGCCATTAATTTCTGAAATAAAACCAACTAATTCTCCTTTTTAAAAAATGGTGAAATATTCAATCATCATACTTACAGTATCCATTCATTTTATTATGAAAATATCCATGTGGACAGGCAGTGTTTCCAATGTCTTAATATTTAATATTTTACAATATTAAACATTATACCAATCAGAATATTTCCATGACAAAGTCAATGAAAACAGTAAATTTCCAACTTCAGTTTCTACTTAAAAACTGCAAATTACAGACGTTTCACTCCAGCTTTTACCTTGGTCACAGCAATAATGAAGAATTAACTTAGTTTGTCAACAACATGATAATATCTAACAACAGGGTATAAGATACAGATTTTCTCTACATATAAAGTGGACTGTCTGAGGAGATTTAAGCAAATATATGCTTCACAGACAATTGAGGGTTACTCAGTGAGCTTTTCACTAAGTGCCTAACAATACTCTGCTTCAAAGGAGATATGTGCCAGAAATGGAAATAAACCAAATGAACATAGCTCCAAGTTAGAACAAATTCAACTGGCTAAAGGAATTCAAAAGTAAGGACTTTTAGTTTGGTTAATTCAGATGCTTTAAGCTGCAAGTTATACTTTCATTTATAGGTTAAGTGTGTTTATTTTCAATTATGCCTTGAACTTTAATGAGTTTATTCATTTATTTATGGGTTTCATTAATACCCTGAACTTCTTGCTGTTGCTAAGTAAGTTTATGTGCAATTATACATTTATGTAACTTAAGTGAAAGTATACTAAGTGGCATTTTGCAATTGTTTGTGTGATTAATGTTGCTGACACATACTTTCTTGAGTAAAAATGTTTACAAATTCAAAAATCCAAATAAAAATAAGCCAAAAATGACATACCTTTATGTTACCATTTGGATAAAATACTTAATATTCACTTTTGTTAACAATTTGACAACTGACAACATTACTTAATTAATTAATAAATCCTAATAATATTTCAACAGTATCTTTAATTACATCATTGAGTTAAAACATTGGATAGGAGATACTTGTTGTTAAAAAACAATTCGATTATTTGGTGGAAATTAGGCAAATGATAGATATATTTACTTTTGGCTCTATGGTTTTTAATATCACTTTGCTAAATTTGCATTTAAACTTCAGGTGTTGTCTTTAACACTTGACTGCCAGGTTGTAGTCACATTACAACAGTATTCAAAGCCATTTTTCCCAGCTAAGAAACTGTAAGAAAATGAAGAAATTTTCTTATTTTTTAGGATGCAGAAAAGTTCATTTGAGCATTTACTTCAGGTCAAATTGACTATTGCAATTCTTTACTGGCAGGTAAAATCATCACTAAGTCTATGAAGTACATTAGAATTGCAGCTCTAAAGGAATTAGTCTTTTAAGTTTAGGGCCAATTTCAAAATCCTTCCCTCCCATGTAAACCACTGGTATTGGCCTTTTCATTTCACAGCACTTATCAATGTACACATTTCAAAGTAGGTCTTCGTAAAATTCAAAGAATAAAAAGTCTGAATTAGCGTAAGCCATCCTAATAAGGGGTGTTCATAATAAATGTAATAATTTAACTCAAGATGTAGAAGTACATAATAACCAAGAATAGGTGCATCATATATTTGAAATACTAAAACGTATAGCTCTTTTTAAATGATTTAAGTCTAAATATTCTGAATTATAATAGAATTTGTCATTTTTCACCCTCTGACAAAGGTCCATAGAAGGCTAGATCCCTGTTAAAAGATAAAAAAAACATCATAGTCATAATCACTGATCTTGAAATAGTCTAAAAGTTTTGTAAAATGGACTGTTTGACCCCTTGTATTTCATTAAGGAGTGAACATCTGGGGTTGGCTAATGCGCCATAACCAGCTTCAAATCCTTTTTATCTCTTTTGCTTTAGACATCTATCAGTTTACTCATTCTCAAAACATGTAACAAGCATACAAAAAAGATTTTTCACCACCAATTGAGCAGGCTAATTTGTGAATATTGTTGCAGAATAAATGGATAAATAATTAATAAAAAGAACTTTGTTAGATATACATTGAAACATGGACATCTTTACAGAATTATAAGCTGAACCCTCATACCACATTTTATCTCATTCTCACATTTTTATTTTTAACTCATCAAAAAATAATTAAGCACTTTTGATCTGTCATGTTCATCAAGAAGAACAACTGTATATTTTCCTGGCATTCCAGCTATGACTTCAAAGACAATGCAGTCTCTCCATTCTGCTGTTTTTTTTTTCCCCGTTTTATATAAGGGCTAAAAGCTAAAAAAAAATCAACTACCCCATACCAAGTCCTAAAACTGGATAAACCTAACACCAGGTGACAAATGCACAAAAGACTACTTTGTCATTGTTGATTCAACAATAAATAAACCAATGTGCACAAGCTATGCCATATAGATGTATATTTTTCGATGTACAGTACAATTAAAATCTAAGTGACTGAAAAAGAAAACAATCAAGATTTTGGAGTGTCAAAATCCAAACTTCAACCACATTAAGATGGCATAGTGACACCTTAAAGAAAGATGTGCATAAAGTGCCACAACCATCAATACGGTGGTTGTAAGAAAAGTATGGGCCAAAATTCCTTCAGTATTATGTAAAAGGTCGAAAAATTCGTACAGAAAACTATTACCCTAATTTACTGCACTAAAAGTGTTTGACAAGCAAATGATTAAAGGGGTGTTCTTACTTTTTAACACAGAAAAAGTTAAATAAATAATGGCAGAGGAAGTTAAATCTGTAATATGATGTTTTACACTGTGATCAGATTGACATAATTTTGGACTTGCTGAGAACTAAAGAGATTGTTAGTTATATATTTATGCAGTAATTATTGTAAGTATTACAATGCCAGTACCCTTTCAGTATATCAGATTTATTATACATTTATGACTATATTTACCTTACTTAGTGGTATACAGTGGCAGTATACAGTGTGTGTGCATATTTTATATTATACTAGCAAAATACCCACGCTTCGCAGCGGAGAAGAAGTGTGTTAAAGAAGTTATGAAAAAGAAAAGGAAACATTTTAAAAATAACCTAACATTTGCTTTCTATTCGTTTGCATAAGCACAGTCCTTCACCAGCAATTATTTAATGTTAGCTCAGACCCGACACTTAAAAGTTTCTGTCGCACTTTTGCTGAGTTTGTGCCAAACACATCCTCTCATTAAACTTTTATCTTGCGAATATCCTATTTGTCTTAGGCATGACAAACGCCAGCGGCAGCGTGTCTATGAACTTAAAGTTAAGCTTTACACCTTGCTTTCCTATTCGTTTGCATAAGCACAGTCCTTCACCAGCAATTATTTAATGTTAGCTCAGACCAGGCACTTAAAAGTTTCTCTCGCATTTTTGCTCAGTTTGTGACAAACACTAATCTATCTCTGACTATCTCATCTTCGTTTGCATAAGCACAGTCCTTCACCAGCAATTTTAACTCAGTTACAAAGTGATCAAAAGTCTCGTTTATACCCTGCGTCCTCTCAGTAAACTTGTATCTCGCGAATATCATATTCGTCTTAGGCATGACAAACGCCAGCGGCAGCGTGTCTATGAACTTAATTTAAAGTTAAGCTTTACACCTTGCTTTCCTCTTCGTTTACATAAGCACAGTCCTTCACCAGCAAGTTTAACTCAGTTACAGCAATTTTAACTCCGTTACAAAGTGATCCAAAGTCTCATTTATACCCTGCGTCTTCTCATTAAACTTGAATCTCGCGAATATCGTATTCGTCGTAGACATGACAAACGCCACCGGCAGCGTGTTTATAAGCTTAATTTAAACAAACGGTTTACACCGTGCTTTGTTTCCGCAGTAGCTGCACTTATGAATATGCTTGTATGCGTCACTCGCTTCATATTCTTTTGCTGCCGTCTCAATTGTGTAATGCGTTTTTTGTTCAGTGCTCTTTGGAGCTCTTCCTTGTTCTCTGCTGTCAGAGGTGCCAGGAGCGACGACCCGGGCGGGACGTCATAAAGGAATGGAAGAGGACGTGCGCCAGCCTTGGATCACGTGGGGGACACCACCCTGGTTGCTTTGGGGGCCAGGGGTTGAGGGCATGGAAGCCCAACCCTGTAGGGGCCCGTGGTCACCACCAGGGGGTGCCCCAATGCCTTGGGAACCCTTGACCCCAGTACTTCCGCCACACCAGGAAGTGCTGGGGGGAACAGAAGCAGGGACACCTGGAATGCTTCCAGGAGTACAGCTGGCACTTCCGCCACACAGGGGCGTGTCGGCGGGTGATTGCCGGGGAGCACCTGGAGCATATCCGGGTGAGAATAAAATGGGCCTCCTCCCTTCATTCGGGGCTGAAATCGGGTGGTAGAAGAACTAAGCAGAGGAGAGTGGAGGCGGCATGAAGAGTGGAGGCATTGTGTGTTGGCCAGGACTTTGGGGACTTGGGGTTTGTGTGCACTGATTCTTGTAAATAGTATTGTAAATAAACGTGTGGTGGTGGAATTGCAACATGTCTGCCTGTCTGTGCCCGGGTTACGTTCACACTGTGTACTGCGTTCACAGTCAGTTCACGTGAGCCGCTCGGAGTACATGCATCAAAGGTTCTCAGCTGTGCTTGTGCTATCTAGTGCAATGTCCACGGCTTTATTTAATGTTAGCTAAGACCCGGCACTTAAAAGTTTCTCTCGCACTTTCGTTGAGTTTGTGTCAAACACCTCCCTGACCATCTCATCTTCGTTTGCATAAGCACAGTCCTTCACCCGCGAATATTTAGCGGCAGAGTGTTTCTATTGGATTGTCGCTGACAGACGGCCATATATGGGCAGGCACTCAATTACGTGGGAGGCGTGACGATGAGGGACGCAACTCCGCCTCACATGTCGACCGAGCTGCAGGCTATGGCCGTATATATGTACATAAGTAGGTTCCAGTTATGACCGTTACGCGTAGAATTTCGAAATGAAACCTGCCTAACTTTTGTAAGTAAGTACACGGGAAGTTGGAGAATTAATGATGAGTCAGTCAGTCAGTGAGGGCTTTGCCTTTTATTAGTATAGATACATCTACATATATATACATATATATATATGT
>JANRMT010062834.1:6279617-6313515 GCA_026402145.1 Polypterus bichir lapradei
CCACAAACACAGTCTCTCGGAATTTGCATAAGCACACCCCTTCACCTGCAATTTTAACTTAGTTACAAAGTGATCAAAACTCTCGTTTATATCCTGCGTCCTCTCATTAAACTTGTATCCCGCATTACCCGTGGGCACGAAAAGCACCAGCGGCAGCCTGTCTATTAAGTTAATTTAAAGTTTAGGTTTATACCTCGCTTTGTTTCCGAAGTAGCTGTACTGATGAATATGGTAGTATGTCACTCGCTCGCTTCTTATTGTTTCGCTGCCTTCTCAATTATATAATGCATGTTTTGTTCAGCGTATTTTGGAGCTCTTCCTGGTTTTCTACATAGTGCGTTGACAGTCAGTTCACGTGATTACGGGGGCGGCGTGATGATGTCACACGAAACTCCGCCCCAACGGCGGTCAAGCTCAACTCCATTACAGTAAATGGAGAAAAATACCTTCCAGTTATGACCATTACGCGTAGAATTTCAAAATGAAACCTGCCCAACTTTTGTAAGGAAGCTGTAAGGAATAAGCCTGCCAAATTTCAGCCTTCTACCTACACGGGAAGTTGGAGAATTAGTGATGAGTCAGTCAGTCAGTCAGTCAGTCAGTCAGTGAGTGAGTGAGGGCTTTGCCGTTTATTAGTATAGATAGATACAGAACATAGTGAATACTGTTTGACCACTACAAATAACAGTCTACTGCATTGCAGCAGATAAAGAAAAATAGTATAGGCAGATTTAAAGAAAGTCTAGAACCCTAACCCTTAATATAATCCCAAAGCTATTGTTATGACAAAATTTACTCAAAAACACAAGTGTCACAGGCATAAACTGAATCTAGTTTCCCGCTGTCAGAGACAAAATGGAGAAGAAAAGCTGCCAAATTTTCTGTTCAATGTAATCATTTGACCAGTACCAAATGATTAAAAATGAAAGAGCAGTGAAAACCTGAAACCAAGTAGAAGTTTATTATACTGTATTATTAAAAAAAAATTGTTAAATTAAAATCTACAAAGGTGCAGTACATAAATACTTGCTTTGGCAGATTCTGGGAAATTAAAATATGTTAAACATTTTACATGAATCCTAAAGGTACTGTATAAATATAAACCTGCAGTAGGACTGACTTAGTCAATCATTTATTATAGTGATCTTTTATTGTCTAACAACCAAAATACTGTGTGTCAATTACTGCTCAAAGTCTTCCTCATGTTTCTGTGGGTTTCATCAAGTGAATGCCTTTTTTTGCTTTAGCACATAGAAAAACTGTTACCATGACCATCAATATTTATGGTGTTTGCCTGAATGTGCATATGTGCATGTATGTACCCCACGATGGACAGACACCCTACCCAGGTTTTGTCTCCGAGAGTCTCCAAACCATTACTTTAAAAAGAACAGAGAGACTGATGTACAAAATGAAATATTTGAAATATTTACACATGCCACTTATTTTGATGCGTTTCTATTACGGGGCAAATTTTCATTTAAAAATAAAGAAATTAATTGTATCTTTAGTTGAGACTAGCTGTGTTACCAGGTTTGCCTGGGAAATTTCGTAAAAAAAGACTGCCTCGGTCATAGCTGTGTTGGTTAATGAGATGTACTATAAAGTACTATGTAAGTAATGTTGCATTACATTTAAACTAGGAAGTCTGAATTTCCGAGTTCCTAGTCAGAATGGTCAACTGGAACACCACCTTAAGTCGGATTTCCAACTCGGAAACACTGGGTTGATCTGTCAAGTCCTAGTTTGTCCAACTTTAGATCATGACATTAATCCAAAATGGCAACATACACTGCGAAATTTAGTGAAATTTTAATAGCACTTCTATTTGTATCTCATTAAACCAGTTGTACACACAGTATTTTCCAACTTTTATCTGTGAACATGTTGATACACTGTTTGGATACGCAAAATACCACATAATGCATTTTTATGAACTGGTGTTTATTCTAATGGAGCAAGCACAACAAAGATTTTCCTGGATGCATCCATATTGGTTTTCTGAAATTTCCAATTTCACATATTCTAATTTGATAAAACTACTTTTCTTCTAGTATTTTCATAAAAATATAAGCTCTTTTTTAATTTTGCAAGTTTTTACTCCTAAATATTGAAATATCTTTTCTCAGTAGACACCTACTGCCCTAGGTACAATCTTATCAGCCTTTACAGTAAATGGGAAATAGTGTTTTTGTAGATGAGTCAATCAGTTAATTTTGCATTTTTTATATATATACATATTTTTTTGAGTTTCAAATTATGTTAATATTATATTAACAACTAGCATTGTTGTTAAAGTGTTCTTATCCAGAAATACAGGTATTTTATCATTAAGATGACAACTATTTATTTCTTTATATGCAACTGTATCTCATAATAATGAGCCAATTAAACCAATGCTGCATACATTTACTATGGCTAAGTGAATTACATTTTTGGCAATAGCTTGTTGAAGCATCCTTACAATTTAGTTAACAGAATACAATGGTAGCCTTTAAAGTGGATTTTAGATACAACAATATGTCACCAAGGGCCTCATGCATAAACGGTGCATACGCACAGAAATGTTGCGTAAGAACTTTTGCACGTTCAAATTGCGATTTATAAAACCTACACTTGGTGTAAAGCCACGCACTTTTCCACGGTACCTCATACCTTGTCGTACGCAAGTTCTCCACTCAGTTTTGCAGACTGGCGGCACCCAGCGTCAAAGCAGTGCTACTGTTACTGTGTAGTTTACCTTTATTTCTTAGAGCTACATTCCTGCCGTGGCTTTATAAATACACTGAAACTAACCGCATATTGTTTATTAGTGTAATGCATCTGATTGTAATTAACTTGTAGCAATATAATGGTCCAGGGAATAGCCATAGCATTCCAAATACCATAACTGCTTTAGCATTGTTACTCTCACTGCACCTTTTTTCCTTCTTTCAGCTGCTTCCGTTAAGGGTTACCACAGTGGATCATCTTTTTCCGTATTACACTCACTGCACCACTCAGAGTATTTATATCACTGTATCTGAGTGGGGAATCACAGCAGCAGCTGATCAGAAAGAGAAATATCGGTATACAGCATCAAGCCCACCCTGCCTCAGCCACGGCAAAACGTTTCAAAGCCTTTCCTGTACGGACCTCATGGTTCAGAAACAGTCAATCAGTCCATCAAGTGCTCCTTGTAGAACTGTTTGTACTTATAAGTACAATTACCCCACTATAAACGTGCGATACAGTTATAATATTGCACAACCTGCGCCACTTTATAAAGCGCGTATTTACATATGATGACGATATCATTTTTAAGATGAAATGCAGCAAAATATGTTGATTATATTATATAGATAAAACTTTAAATTCATTTAAATAATCTGTATTGTTAATAATTAAACATGTGAGGACACGGTTCTGCAGCGCTAGCTAGTTCATGGATTGATCATACCTTGTGCCGTATTCTTTCTGGGGCTGACGCGACACTGGAAGGATAGATGGATAGAATAATCAAACATGTACTACAACGATATTTCAATGTTCCTTAAAAGTTTTCAAGAATCGTCGTTGTAAGCTTACAGATGGCTTAACGTCTATTACAGAGCTGATTGTGTGGTGATTGGGTATGTGGAGAAAGAAAAGTAAGCACAGGAATTGGAGATTAGTACGTTTGAAAGAGACAGTACTCCTACAATAATTTCATCGAAGGTCGCGCACAATCACGCACCGTATTCCCCTGTTTAATAACATGCTTTAACTCCTATCATCATGAAAAAGATATCACATATACATCTCAGTATTTTAATTATTCAGAGAGCTGTAATATCACAAATGTAATGGATTCTGTGTCCTGTCGGAGAAAGAGAAAGCGGAAGCACGTAGTGATTCACACACATAGAACAAAAGATCAAATACAAAACAAAGCATTTAATGTGCTACTTTAATTACGATGTGATTTAATAAACTGGTTAATTAAACAATTTTAAGATGAAGTTTATGATGTTCTACTTTAATAACAAAATAAACTACGTAATTAAAGTGGAAATTTAGAGATTTAAGTTGACATTTCGTGCTTTTTTCCTACTGTGTGCCTTTTTTTTTCTCTGTACCCTAATAAGCTTCATATGACACTCAGACAGTGGGCTTCAACTCGCCTTTTCACGGCGACTTTGATATGCGACAACTTCTTTTTTATTTTGGCCACTGTGCGACTATGTCAGGCGATCAGCTTCCTTTTGTTTTTTATACCACTGCTTAAACCAACAAATAGTACGTTTTTCCTTCCCTCCACTTGGTATTCGCTGAAATTCTTCCATTTTCCCTCTTGCTTTTCCCATTGTCTTTTCACAGAAGGCTGAGCTTATGGGTGATTTATATTGATTTACATATTCATAGAGGCGTAATTCTGGGAGGAGTTGGGGGCGGGACAGAAGGCGCGTGCACAAGCGTTATTTTTCACACTGACCGGGATTTATGGAGCGAAAGAACGTGGAAGTTGGAGTACACACAGATTCCTGCATCTAGATTTTTCTGTGTGTAAGCACATTTCGGCTTTTGTACTTACGTCATGTTATAGTGCGAATTCTACGCACTGCGTTATGCATGAGGCCCCAGGTCAGTCAATTCTGACTTCTATTTGCACTCTGAAATTACAGTTTAGCAAGGGCCACCTGGACAAAGCCTCACTTGTGTTACACTTTTTAAAAGTATTATCCAAATTTTTAAAATAGTTTACTTAGAACCAAAGTTATAAAGTCTACATTATCTCGAAAGTAAAACTGAGAAAATCAAGTTTGAAGATTCTGATGTTTTTCATTCTGATGCATTCACATTACTAAACAAACACTATGAGTGCACAACATGGTTGTGATGGTTATTGTAACATAATCAGTACATAACATATTCTTAAACATATGTTTATTTTTCTGCCATGGTACTTCTAGGATTTTGCATGGAAGCTGTGCAACAGAAATTTTGTTATACAGGGTATTTTGATATTTATGAACATCAGTACTAGTATACTTAAATAATATTTGGGTAACAGTCTTTAGACTATACCATAATTTAAAAGCTTTTGATACTGTTAGTATTTATACATTTTATACTGTGTTAGAGAATTAAAATACATTTTCACTTGAATAATGGAGGTACTTTTAACAGAAACCAGTTGTTCAGTTACTTGAAGGCTGCAAGCCACTCTTTGAATTTTGTGTTTGATCATATAACGCTTTTATTTTAAAAGAATGCAAGTATGTTGAATGGAATTTATGTTTTTGCCATGGCCTCAAGTGGGTACTGGGAATCGCAAAATTTCACTAGTATTGGTATATCAACTACAAACATTCTATTATTGTTACAAACATAATCCTAACCAAACGTAACCATTAATATCCACAAATAAATAGCTTATTGTGAACATCAGGAAATTGAGACAGACAGCTGTATTTTTGGATGTATGAAAATCGTGCTACAGCTTTACACCATACTGATGTTATAAATGTGCCCCATAAATTGCTTAAGTACTGTTTTTCCTTTGCTTTACTCCTAGCTGTAACATGGTGTGCTTTTCTTGCCTCTATTGAGCTATGATATGAGCGATTTTGACAGATGGCTTAAAAATCAGAGTGCAATTTTTTCTGAACCCTTGTCAATCACATAGTGTTCTGCATCTGGAGTAATGACTGTTTGGTCTCACAGAAATAAGCTTGCAATTGTAATATGAGAGTCAGATCATAATATTGATAAAAGCACCACTATTATACTGGAAGTTGTCCACACTATTAAGTGAAATTAAATCTCAAATTTACCATGGCTTACAGATGCAAAGTTTTTAGAAACAGCGTTATAAGGAAAATGATGATTAAAAATAAAACATACCACAACACAATGGGAACATGTAAGCCCATAATGGGCACGTTTTGTTGACACCAATAACTGGTTTCAAAATAGTGACCTGAGACAGCGCCTCCCAAACTCGCATCATAAGAAACAGCATAGACTACAGTAAAGGAAATGCTTCCTAAAACACAGCAGGAAATGAGGGCATTTGTAGTTCCTGAAACTTTTTAAGCTCTTATTTCAAGGTACGTATTTTTCATTTAATCAGGAACTATTGTGGGTGGTGCTCAGGATATGAATTGTACTGATTGGTTGATCACAAGCTCGGACACCATCTTACAAATCTGTTAGTAGTTTAGATCTTGGAGTGTTATCAGTCAAGATGAAGCACTGCACTTTGCACCACATCATGCTTCATAACTGCCTCTCAGGTCTGCCATGCTATGCACCGCATTGAAGCAAGCTACAATTTCTCCCATGAAGTCACGGTTGCTTTGAAGCAATAAGGTAAGGAAGGGTCCCCCGTGAACTCCCAATTGTGCCATACTTCACCTGCATCACTCTTATTTGCATGTTACATATTTTACATCAATGTTAAAGTTCCTATTGTGCGGGTAAATGAAAAGGGACCACAAGTGCCCCAGGGTCTACACTGTACAGGAATTCATTGGTTCTTGAAAACAAAGTTCCTGCAGTAGGAAAATGCCTACATACATTTACCTTCAGTGCCACATTCATGATGCAGTTGCTCGCCTGTAAAATATAAACCTTAGGAGTATTTGTCCAAAAAGATTAGCTCATGTAAATCATCTTAAACCACAGATCTTGAGATAATGTTACTAATATCCTTAGGTCAAGGACTGAAACACACTAGACTTTCACTATATTATTACCATTAGCAACATTTAATTTACAATACCCAGACTCAAATGTTGAGATACTGTGCACAAGATACAACTTGGTGCTTCATGCATGTTTGAATGATGTCTACATATTTAAGAAATCAAATATAAATAGGTTATTATTTGAAAAATTAATTCATAACCCTTTAAATGAATATCAGAGTTCACATAAATAATCTGATATTAAAACCTCAGGGCCCGTTTATACTTCACACTCAGAACGCGGACATGTACACATCATGGCTTCCACATGTTCCCAGCATTCATTTGATGCGTCTCTGAGCAGATCCTCAGAAATTAACGCGACGCATGCACAAGTTGCAGTACCAGTAAAAAGTCGGGTGGCGCAGTGTGATAAAAGTTGGAATGTGACGTCAGAGTCTCTGTTTACTATCTACATGTGACAGAAAGGCGCTATGTTGATCCTACGGGATCGATGAACGTGCTTCGATGTTTGATGAATGGTTCGATGTGGTGAAGCAAAATGCCAACATACAGATGCATTCCTGGTGCTTTTATATTCAAGTGTTGCATATTCCCGATCGTAATGACACGATACATTTTAAAAGTCTTATATACCATCTTTTGTGCTGTCTTTTTTTTCTGGGGCTTCCTCCTGCCCCAACAGCAGCGGCAAACAGCAATAGATCACCACACAGAACACATTAAATGTATGATATTCCAACTCTCTGCACATTTAGAATCCTTAGATTTATACTGGATATCACTTTCATGATGAAATACATTAAAGTATGTATGTTACATTTTACAGATAAATCGTTACTTTCATTTAAATAATTAATACTGTTAATAATTACACACATGGGGTGACACGGTGATGGAGCGGTACCACTGCTGCCTCACAGAGTCACGGCGCTGGTATTCCCTGCCTGGAGTTTACATGTTTTCCTGCTGGGTTTCCATAGTGCGCTCCAGTTTCCTTCCAAAGATATGCATATTTGGGGATATGGTGGCTCTAAAATGACTCCAGTGTACGTGTGTGCTTGTATTCACCTTGCGATGAGCTGAGGCCCCATCCAGGGATTGTGTCTGCCTCGTGCCCAGTGCTTGCTGGAATGGACACATCCCTGGATTGATGGATTTAATCATTAAACGTCATTTCAGAGATATTGCGGTAAGGTGTCATCAGAATTTAATGGGTGTTCCAGGCAATTCACAACACAGAGAAGCCGAACCTGTTCTAACCGCGATAATATCTTGCACTGCCACCTGCTGGATTCCTCCAGATTTACGTAAAGTATGTGCGCAAGTAAAAACAGTAAAACGCTTGCGTAGCTGGAGCATCTAATGAAGTATGCATCGCGTCACATGAAGTATAAACGTCGCCTAAGTCTAAAACAGTGGTTTTTAAACTTAGTCCTGGAGACACCGTGTGACTGTAGGTTTCTAGTCCAAACAGTTTCACAGTCAGTGAGTCATTTAGCCTGTAACTGATCTACTTGAATTACATGGACTTTGTTTTTTTTGTCTTCTCTTATTATGCATTCAAAAAAGCAATGCTTAAGTTTCTTTTCTTGTTTTCCAATTAATTTGCTTTTATTTCTACGTAGTTTTATCACTTAAAATGTCCCTGAATAATGACACTTAACAATGAGCAGAGCAAACACCTGGGCAAACGACACTGAATGCAGAAAGGCTGTTTCAGTGTCAGACCCACTAACATGCTCATTAGCAAATTATGGATTGAAAAACCAGAACACCTGCAAAAGCAGAATGAAAACCAAAATAATGACAAAAATCTTAAAAATACAAGTTAAAAAAGAACAACTAAATTATCTCCATGAAAACATACATATTTATTATATTCTAATAAAAATTAGCAAAACTTACTTCTGCAACTTGATTGATGATAACCTCAAAGCTCAGAAATTGCGAAATAAGAGATTGCTTAATGAGACTAGAAGTTCAATTAAAAGCAGATATTGGCTGAAACAAAATCCTGCCAACAAATGGGGTCCCTTTGTCCGAGTTTGAGAACCACTGGTCTAAAACAACCGGTAAAAAAAAGAAAGCATCTGCCAACCAGGATGGCCAGTTTCAAGGTGCCACCTAAACTGAAGATATTTTTTATGTACATTTACACCAATAAATAAAAAGAAAAATCTTTGAAAACAGTAATAACTTCTTACTCTCTCATCTTTACTTACTTCCATCCTAGACATTTCAGCAGATGTGCCAATATTAATGTGTGCTCTTTTTTTGATGCTATGGAACAAGTTTCAGTGACTTCTTTAAACTACTTTATTTACCAGTAATTGCTAAGCTTATACAGTACTTACTTGCTAAACACTTAAATGTGTAGATGCATAGACAAGATAACTACCGTAACTAAATGTGAGTCAAAGAGTAAACTAGATATGGTTATTGAACCAGCAAACTTGTAGTTGAAAGTCCACTGCTAAGGCCACTATGATACAATGCAATATAAAATACATTTTCAAAGACACCATACTAGCCTAATTAATATCCCAGAAAAAATAAAAGCTTGCATTACCCATATTAAAAATATTCATACAAATTATGTAATTCATAACTATTATGTGGAGTGTCTGTGGGGGATTTTTTTTGAGTGCTATAGCTTTCTCTCACATCCAAAAAATAAGGTCAACTGTAAATGGTACCAGTATGCAAGAGTCTAGGTGTGTATATTACCATGTCATGAAACAGACTGATATCCTGTCTAAAGCTGCTTCCCATGTTGTTTTCAGTAATGACCTGGATCCCTTAAGAGAGTAATTATGTTGAAGACTAAAATAATTTTAACACATAATAAGTCCAATGAACAATTTAACAACAAAAAAAAAATACTGAATAGGCTTTTAAAATAGACTTGGTATTTATATGTCGGGCATTTATTTCTGCCAAAGGCAGACAATCAGGACTATTAACCCAAAATCTAAACATCTGTCTTCTCACAGGAGACTTTTTGACTCCCTCATTTACAAATGTCTATTGTTGTGCCACATAAGGAACTCTTCTGAAGTAAGATATATGCCTTTGTCTCAAGTTACAGAGATATCTATTGATAAGATAAAAATCAGCCACCAGTCCACATTTTACAACTGTTTTAATCTGTTTTGGGAAAATTGCATATTTTGGTCAAAGGGCTTACAACAATTATTACTTTTTATATCTGAAATCATAGTTTAATGTCACACTTTGTTAATTTCAAAAAAGAATCCCAAGTCTCCATCTTTCTGACAGAAAAAAAGTGTGATTTCATTTTTCTTTTGTTTTGGCTTTCTAAAGCAATTAGGACTCTCAATATGTACAGCAAAAACATGAGTATAATAACACAAAATGACATAATTTCTATCACACAAACACTTGCTTGACCTTTATAAATATCTTGCAACTTTGAATACTCAACAATAAAAAAAAAAATGTAAAATGTGATATATCTTTAAAAAATCCCTGTTCTAATGCTGTTCCAAAGATAAATCTTTGCAGTTTACTACTACTAAAAAAAAGCAAAAAAATAAACAGAACAGAATCTTATAATTATAAACGCATTACATGCCAAAATATATTCTGTTGATTGTTATAGTAAAATGAAAAAGACAATTGAAAATATAATTTTGATACTAGTGGGTGTGTTTGTTTTGCTATATTGATATTTATGTTTTCATTACATCTTGCCTGAAGAAGGGGCCTAAGATACCTCGAGAGCTTGGATACTATAATCTGTTCAGTTAGTCAATAAAAAGTGTCACTTTACTTGACTTCTCATTATGTTCTCATTAACTATGCATTTGCTCACCAGTTGTGTCTGTTCTGCAGTCTTAAAGCAACCAAGAGAAACCAACTATTAACTAAACAGAATGACTAAACTAATTTACATCTTGAATAACATCAGTGTAAACTTACTAGAAAATGTGTCAGTCTGAAAAATTAAAATACAAGCACAGCGTACTTGAAAGAAGTAAATAGTAAAGTACCTACTATCCAATCACATATTATAATTCTTTAAATTTTAATCTTTATTAGCTTCCTTCCTTTCTTCAGCACATTCCTTGTAAGGAGGTAAAAACTAAATTAGCTTTTAGGTGGACCATTTTTCTTACATTTTAAACTACAAGCCATGATATAAATTATCCATCCATCCATTATCCAACCCACTGAATCCGAACACAGGGTCACGGGGGTCTGCTGAAGCCAATCCCAGCCAACACAGGGCACAAGGCAGGAACCAATCCTGGGCAGGGTGCCAACCCACCACAGGACACACACACAAACACCCACACACCAAGCACACACTAGGGCCAATTTAGAATCGCCAATCCACCTAAACTGCATGTCTTTGGACTGTGGGAGGAAACCGGAGCGCCCGGAGGAAACCCACGCAGACACGGGGAGAACATGCAAACGCCACGCAGGGAGGACCCGGGAAACGAACCCGGGTCTCCTAACTGCGAGGCAGCAGCGCTACCACTGCGCCACCGTACTGCCGATATAAGTTATTTAAAAAATTTATACAAATTTCTAATTATTTTGCTTCACTTTCCATCTGCTTCTTCTGTAAGGGTCAGGGAGGAAACATGCTGAGATAGACGGACCAAGCTATCCTATTCTCTGCAGTATTCCTACTCTTTTCTCATGGAATTTCCAGGCTGCCACAGCTATATAAACAATGTTTCCAGTGTATCCTGGGTCTGTCCTGGGTAATATCGAAGATTATGTGTTATTTTGATGATGGTAAGAAATACAGTAAATAAAGAAGAGCCCATTAACAGCGAGAAGTTGAATAACTCTAACTAATAACAAAAATATATTTCAGTCTATTTTTTTTCCATTAGAACGGTTGATGTTGACTTTTACTTTATTATCACATATCCTTTGATAATCTATTTTGGGTACAACTGGCAATGATGAGCTCTGATTAGTCAACCAGAGCTGCTATAATCTCATTATTTTAACTGACACTCTTGCTTCTAATGAAAAAAGTGTTTCCATTAAACAAGTGTATAAAACATTGGGGGACTGTGACATATAAGCCAATCTCAATGAGTCCCTAAATGTTGTAAGCCACAGTAAGTAAAAGACCATAATTTTCTGTCTTAAAGGTGCATAAATGCCACCAAAGCCACTAGGCGTGTTTACAAATGTGCCTCAATAACCCAGTTATTCACAGAAACCTGGTTTCTAAAATACCATATAAACTCTTATTCCGGTTAGAGAAATTGGGTAATTGGCCTCTGAGACACCTGGTTAACTGAGGTAGATTTCTCTGTGAATAACCCAGTAATGTGGCCATGTAAATACATAACCAGGTTATTGTAAAGGATGTTGTAGTCTATACAACTCTGTTGCACTCTTTTAGCCTGTGCATGTATTTGGTTTGCACACTTTCAGCAGCAACGGGTAGTAGTGTCCACAATATATACCTCTAGCAGTAGTACTAGGGTGTTGTACCATGTTAGCCATTATGAATGTAGAGAAAAGCCAAGCAAAATGACACCTTTTATTGGCTAACTAAAAAGATTACAATATGCAAGCTTTCGAGGCAACTCAGGCCCCTTTTGATTACATCTTGCCTGGAGAAGGGGCCTAAGTTGCCTCGAAAGCTTGCATATTGTAATCTTTTTAGTTAGCCAATAAACGGTGTCATTTTGCTTGGCTTTTCTCTACCTCTAGCAGGAAATGCTGGGTGATCGCATTACTCCTTACACCTAACACAATACTTATCTTATTGAAGTAAAAACACTTATTATGATTAGGTTCTTTTGCTGGGCTTAATCACACAGAAGTACAATGTTTTAACCCCTAAATATTGAAATGTCCTTTCTCAGTGAATGTCTGTACCATCCTTCCAAATTTCTGCTTTTTAACTAAACAGGAAATAGTGTTTTTGTCAATGAGTGAGCGACTCAACTAGATGGATAGACAGAGATAGATCGGCTTATTTAACACATTAAATTTTTACCTAAAGTGTATTCCTGGAACTGCATGTCACCGCCAATAAGAGCTAGAGCTATGATCTTTCTACCCAACTGAAAATTTCAGAAACTATCATTTTATTCCTAAAACTCTTACAAATATCTGATGTACATGCATGGTTAGTAGGCATCTTAGGCTCACACCAATTCTTATTACAACATTCATATAAATAAAATGAAAGATTTTTAAATGCATATGCAAGAATACAGGAAGATTTTTGAGTATGCACAGTTCATGAATAAGAGGAATCCTCAGACTGCTGTTTGTGTCACATTTCAAAAAGGAGCCCTTGAAAGCAATTCACTTTTTAAACAAACAATACTGAAAGGTTTTCTTCATAACACCTGTCATTTAACTGATTTTAAACAAAAGGCACTTCATTTTGATAGGTATCTACAAGACAAGAATAGGGACCATTTCTTCAACAAAGTGCTGCTGTTTCATTCAGATTACAGAGCTGTTGAATATGGCCTTAGGCATGAACCCAAAATACTGAGAAAGCTAAGGTACTTAACAAAGATGTTCTAGAAAATCTAATTCAAATGTCTGACAGATGAACATTAGCAGTAATGTTATCATGATCACTGACAGAGGCTCAGTTAAGAGTGGGCAATTATGTAATCAACACATTGTGACAGAATGATCAATGTACATTGTACCATAAATAAACTGCCCAATTCATGCATTAAGCAGCTTTAAATGAAGCTATGAAGTAAGATGCTAATTACCTTGGTAAACCTAGGGCCAAGACCCAGTTTCAGTCTCTTACTGCAATATGTGTTTAATAAGCAATACTAATGTGAATCTCCATTTTAATATGCCATTTTTCAGGACCAGTGACCTTTGTGAAAAACTGAAAAAAAGATGTCATTTCTAAACTTGTCTATTTTCTTCCTCACTTTCCTATACTCCTCCTTCTCTTCTCTGTCTCTATCACCTTCTCTTACCACTGGCTTCCAAACACAGCAATGATCCAATTAAAAGTAACTGTCTTGGCCCTGCTGGTGATACTCTTCAATACTTCCAGTTTCCAGTTTTTTTGCACGTCTAAATGAACTGCCCTGCTTCAGTCTGCCTGCGGACTTTTTCTTGCCAGATGCGTTGAAAAAGGCTATGTCATTAGTTAGTTATTATTTATTTATGCTGTGAGCTTCCTAGAACCACATTATTGGTGCACCTCCTACCAAACCATCTTGGTACAGGTTAGGCTTTCTAAACCATTATTCCTCCACCACTCATCTGAATCTAAACTCACTCAAAATCCCTCATTTCTGCATCGTTTTTGTTCTGGGGTATTGCATATCTCATTAGCGTTGTAATTTTAACTACTCAAACTGTGCTCATTTAATATAAAATATGACTTACCTGCTTTCAATACATTAACTCCTACCGCATGTTTATGTTACAGGTATTATCTTACCATGTCAGATATCTAGTCTACCTGCAATTTTCAAACATAAAAGTAGTTTAAAAAATTTTTTGGAAAAAAAAAAAACTGTGCTAATAATGATTAATGTGAACAAGACATTGTATCCCCTGGAAACAAATAAAGTCCTCTCAATCTATCTATCTGTCTATAATCATGAATAGTGATTTTTACACCAAGTAAAGTCGTATTAAGTACGAGTATTTTGAGTATACTGTCACTTGAATAGAGAGAAATATATTGTATTTTATCTAACAATACTGTTCATAATGCCTTCAAACTCAGTCAAAAAACACTCCCAAACTACTCAGCCACTGTAACTGCAGTTCTTATGACCACCAACATGAAACCATATCCACTGAAAAAGCTAGCACGTAAGAATGTAGTAAGTTAATTTGGCATTAGATAAATCTAAATAAGTGAGATGGTCGTACGTTACAACATTTTTTCAGGTATGCTAAAAAAAACGAAACATTCTCAGTTATTGGCCAAAATAAAGACATTATAGGAAAGTTTAAACATGTTTTGTACAATATTGTGTATGTTTGCCCCTCCATAAGAATGTTTTCCTAAACACGCCCCCCCCCCAAAAAAATCCATTAATGCTTATTTAAACTATTAACATATTGTAAAACTAGCCAACCCGCAGCGTAACATACGCCGCATATCATTGCAAAAGCCAGTGGGAGGAGGGTTAGAGTGAGCATTCGTGGCTCTTTCGTGCGTAACCCATGGGTGGGGCTCTGTTAGAGTTGGCAGGCAGGGCTCTCTGTCTTGCGTGCGGTGAAAAGTCAACGTGGCTCAGAGGTGCATGTGGACTTTTGCACAGATGAAAGCGAGCGAGACTGTGTTTGGTGAGTTGTTGCTCTCAAGGCATGTGCACTGCCTGCTCATGTGCCCGCACGCGACGCTGGACGCGGGAGGATGGTTACAGTTGGCGTGCGTGGCTCTGTCGTGCGTATCCCATGACGCGGTAGGAGGGTTAGAGTTGGCGGGCGGGGCTCTGTCGAGCATATCCCATGGTCTTAGAGTTGGCGGGTGGGGCTCTGCGAGTTGGCAGGCGTGGCTCTCTGTCTTGCTTGCGCTCACTGTCTTCCGTGCCCTTAGTGAATTATATATATAGATGACTATTTGTTGTGATGTCTGGGTTCTGAAAAAAAATATACAAGGAACCATTCATATAATTTTAAATATGTACACTATCAGTCAAAAGTTTTAAAACAACTCAGTTTTTCCAGTTTTCCTTCAAATTTAATCAGCTGAAATGCAATGAATGACATACAATGGTGAAAAGGTAAGTAGTAAACTGACAGAGGTTTAAATTTAAAGTTTAGTTTAGAAAAATATGATAAAAGGAAATACCAGAATATGACACATGGGCCTTATTCAGGGGACAACTAAAAAGTTACAACCTACAGATGTTCTGCAGCAATAAAGTAAATTAAGCCTTGCTAGTTGATGCAAACAATTTGCACTGGTGTCCCAAACTATGTTGATAACTTAAAAACCCCCTGTTTGACGGCAGAGTTGAAAGAGACTGTGTTACTACACCTTTTGAAGTACTATTTGGACAATATTTCAGTGATAGCGATAAGAAAATGTCAACTAACAAATGAAATGAGACAGAGCATTATTACCCTTAGAACTGTATGCCTTTTATTTAGAGAATTTGCAAAAAAAGTCAAAGTGTCAGTGAGTATGGTGTCCTTCCTAATCCAAAGGCAATTGGAAACTGGAAGAAACTCTGATATCAAGAAATCTGGCAGACCCAAAGTCACAACCCAATCAAAAGACAAGTTTCTGAGATTCACCAGCTTGCATAACAGGCACCTCACAGCACAACAGCTTCTTAATTTAAGAAAGCAACTGTCAAGGTATGAAATATTATTTATTTTCTTAAATTTACTTAATCCATGAACACAGTATACCATTATGTATGCACTGAACTACAGTGACTAGGTGTTTGAAATTATGCATTACAAAAGAAGGAGTTCAAATTTAGAAAAGTATTACCAAAATGAAATATAATGTTGCACACAACTTCTTGCAAATCCTTAAACCAATATGAAAGTTAGAAGAACTGAAATTCATTTATATGGGTGCAATATTTTCCCTTTGACAAGGCTAGAAGATTGATACATTTGCTAAACGGACATTTGGATTAAATCAGTAATTTCACTACATCACAAAGTTGCAATGACATCTTCTGAAGGTGCCGGAGACTATTTTGAGCAATTTCTCTCATGTGTGTCATGAAAATTGCCTAATTTTAATTGCCTAATGAAACTGGCCAATTCTGTTTTTTTTCCAACTCACTATGTGACCCAGAGCATTTTTTTAATATGCTAATTCCCAATTGTAGAAATCTGAAACAAAAACTACCAAGTGATATATTAATTTCTACTGTGGTTCAAAGCAAACACAAAAAGAAGGTTGACAAAACGGAACTATGGATTGTGTTTGCTAGCAATTTAGAAATACATGATTTAAATGATTAGCAACAAAAGACTGAAAGACATAACATTATTAAATACACAAAAGTTTAAAAAAATAAAAGTTCCTGAACTACAAATACAATCATTTTTGCATTAGTCATTAAAGAAATAATGTACAGCATTAGGGGACATGTTGGAAAATCACTTTTCTTTTGACTTATTACATTCTCTGTGTGTAAGAGGCAAGTTTCAATCAGCACAATCCAGACTGAAAGCTTTTCAGACATCAGGCATAAAATCAATAGCTCTTAATTAATTTTCTTACTTTTTTCTCTGAGTGTGCCTCAATTTGTTTCACAATAAGCCATAAAAGACATTTGAACATGCCATGCAAAATGAGACACTATGTTATTTTCTCAAAGGATCTTTTATTGTTAAACTTTTTTGACTTCAGTAGGTTAATAGACTGATGCAATACTGGGATGAATCAGATAAAAAGTGGCCACCCAGAATAAAGTGACAGTATAGAGATGGGTTAAAGATGTACCAAGCAGACCAAAGTCTTTTAATGTGTATTTTAAAATAATTTTATTACCAGAATATCTCCAGAAGACATTATTTCTTTCCAGTCTCTCTCATCTACATGTCAGAATAAATGGCTCTCAATCCCCTTCTTTCTCCAAAACAACAGTTCTCTAGTGTAGTGCATCCCAAAAAGCTGGTTCTATTTACAGGATACTGACTGTATTAATGAACTTTAAATATTGATATCTGGGATTGATGCTGAAATTAAACTGTAAAAAGTAACTGTGCAGCAAAAGTAAACACTGCAAGTAACATATGTGAATAAAGAAGACAAATTCTGAAAAAGATCGAGATAAGAGAGAAAGATACAGTTTTGCATTTTTTTCCAATATAGAACAGGATCTGATTTCAAAAAGATAAGGGTCTGAAAGAAAGTCACTGCATGGAACTGGAGCCAAATCTGAAAACAGCAGCTTTATGTCTTTTCACTACAATTAAAAACAAGTTGTTATGGTGTATACATTCAAGTGCATTCATGCATTTAGATAACTGTTTTGAACATTAGAGTTTTTTTTATCATAACTGTTCAGAAAATGTTTTTGCATCAGTAAATCACATTCAAAAATAAGCAATAACAGAATCACAAGTAATTAAATTGCATGTGCTACTAGAGTGCAAAAAATACAGTATACATTTTTTTATAGAATTGTACAATACCATGTTAAAAAACAAAGCCCAAATAGGCTTGTGGTGGCTAAAATAGCTTTCGTGGACAGTAGATTCCAACTCATGTACTATTGTTAGTTGTCAGTTGTGGAGGGTCTATGGTGAATTGTAGTTTTGAAAGAAATACCTGATAGAGAGTTAAAATGTGTAAGTCTCAAGGTAAAATGGTTGGCTGCTTCAGACTATGGTGAAGAGCAGGTAGAGAACTTTTCAATAAATTAAGAGTGTCAGAGAAATATTGAATAATTATTAATGTGCAGATAATGCAGCTATGCGGTTGCCTTTAGAGTATTTACCAAATGCATGATGGATTACTGAGCCATATGACTTCTTTCATAGATCTCTAGATACTCTAAGTTATGCAACTTGTTATTTTTACAGTCACAAAGACAATTTCAAGCAACAAAAGAAGTGAACTGGTATGGCAGAGGTTCATGCAACCCGCTGCTTCCACAGACAGCATCAGCATATAAGCGTTCCATTGTTTTGCTATCAGGACTGGCTGCTGAACAAGTAAAAGAAAATTATACAAAATACACAAGTTAAACTAAATTGTCTTGGGGTAAATTTGAAAGAGTAAATTAATCAGTAATTGAAGTCACACACAAAGTTCTTGTTCTTCTGTTTAAAAATGAACATGTTTGAAAATTCAACAATGCTTTTCAATGAGAATTTTTGAATTTTCATAATTTCTCTATTTAAGATCTAAATGAACACTGAACTTTCCCAACAAATTTACTTGAAGAATAAAAGAGCGAGTCCACCAGAAGAGAATGCTGTTCCATGTAGACAGACTGATAGATCAACCTAAAAATAGACATGACAACAACATAAGTGTTTCCTAGATTTCCAAGAAGGTACCTACAAAATATTTATTTTGGCATTACAACCACAGGCCGATCTACACTATACTGAGAGTAAAACTCAGAAAAAGGTTAAAATATTTATCAGAATGTGCTCATTATTATTTTATATGCTGTGATTTCTAAAGCTCATAACCTAAGCAATGTAATTTTAAGTTTAAATATTTGTATCAATATATATTCTCAGAACAAAAATCGAAGTTCAAAATTAGTACCGTTAAATAAAAAATAACACACAGATCTGCACACAGTGAACATTCTTCTTAACAATACTCTTTTTTTTTTCCACGTAGCCTTTTACTGCAAAATTCAGAAAACTCACAGCCTAATCCAAGACCTTTTCTTTAGGTAGAAGTACAAAATCTCCTGACACACACTGCAAAAATTAACCACATAAAGCATAATATACTCCATGTGGTCTCCAGGTCAACAGCTAACAAAAGAGCATAACGTGAAAGCAAGGTGCCCTGTGTCATCAGTCGTTTAGCACATTAGCACTGAATTACAGTAAAAAAGCACAACAGGTTACTTCAAATTTAGCAAGAAAATGAAGTGCAGAATTGAGGGATCAAAAAAAGAACTATGAGTCAACATTTGCTTTTGTATTTTAGAATTAATGATGTAGGAAAGCCTTAATAGTCAGACAAGCAACCTTGAGGCTAGTAAACTATGTTTTGAAAAGCTTGACTAGGTCTTCAGTCAAGCTAAACTAAAATCACTTAACACAAAGGCTAAACAGTAACTTAGAAGCACAAGAAGAGGCTCTTGGAAAAAATAAAACACTCCAAACCTTTATACCTATGGCACATAGGTTCCTAATGATAATGAGTGTTACAGTGAGCAGAAGCCACATCCATTGTAAGTATTTACATTTACTTAGCATATGCTTTTATCCAAAGAGACTTACAAAAGTGGTCAACATAATAAAGTAAACAACAGTCTCCAGGTGGTTTTGAGACAAGTATATACAGTATCATGCAAATTTATGTGCATCCCTGAGAAAAATGACATATTGTTGATTTTTGAACTTGCATCAAAAAATACAAATACAACCCCTGCAAGAAACAGGCATTCAAAAACAAGTCTTTCATCATCTTTTAAGGTATTATTACATTTTACTTCATGAATTTAAACACAGAAAAAAACAGTAATTGTGACTTGTGGAAAAGTTTGGGCAGCCAATGTTCCCAGTGCTACAGGTTGCCATAAAACCCCAAAGCATAAAGGATGCACCCACATGTTTAAGAGTTGCCAAGATGTTCTTTTCATGAAATCCTGTCCCTTTCTTTTTCTAAATATACCCTTGGTGATTGTGACCAAAAAGATCTTAACTTCATCTCCCTCCATAATGACTCTAACTTCTCCAGATGATCCTTTGCATACTTTAAACACAGCCTTTCGTGCCAAGGTCGCAGGAGAGGCTACCACTGCACAGTGGAATGGTGCACCATGACTCCATTGTTGGCTAAATCTTCCTGCAGATCCTTTGCAGTGATTTTGTGTTTTTTTGCACATTTCAGCCTAAAAACATGCAGTTCATTCAAATATTTTTCTTGGTCTTCCAGAGCTTTTATTGATTGGCACAGCTCCTCTCACCTGCCATTTTTTATAACCTCCCCCAGCATTATATGCATCAATTATCTTAGTTTTCTGCAAGTTTGAAAAAGGAGACTATGATTATTCAATGCTACTAAAAGTGTTCATGAGAAAGAATTTCTCTAGCTCAGGAACTGGAATGGAATTGTTACCAGCTGACAATTCCTAATGACAACTTTTTACCTACAAGTACTTTATAAACCCTAATGAGTCAATTCAGGTCTAAGAAGTTGATGAGGTTCTGAGATTTTATAAGTGAGAGAGTGCCAAAACATTTGCAAAAGGCACAATTACTGTTTTTTTCCATATTTAATTTCATGAAATAAAATGTAACACTGCCTTAAAAGTTGACAAAAGACTTTATTTATTTAAATGTCTAGTTCTTGCCATGTTTGTATTTACAGTAATACTTTCCACTACAAAAATCAACAAGATATGTCATATTCTCTGGGGTGCCCAAACTTTTGCATAATCCTGTATATTTAGTATTTATTCTAAGTTTGAATCTTAAAGTCATAATTTCCACCAGAGTAAATTAATCATATTCATTACCTGACACACTCAATGTGATGTATATACTGAAAGACAGCAAAATTTTTACTTTCACTCAGCATATCATGCTGCGGGTCACTGAGGCAGTGCACAGAGCTGAAAAGACCTGTCTATCCAGTTCTCAGCAAATGTCTCCAAATTCTTTTGGAATATTCACAGATAATCCCAAAACAGTCAAGAAAAAGGGTTACTCCAGGGTGTCCTTAATTTACCCCTGGATATATTCACAGCGGGCCATGCCTTGTAAGTCTTTGGAGAAAAGCACTCTGTGGACATGCGAACAGCAGTAAATGCCCCAACCATTTCAACTGCCTTCTCTCAATCCAGATAAACAGAGGTTCTACTCCTAATTCAACTCATATTGTTGAGCCCCTTTATTATCATGAGGACTGAGCTCAGGAACTGCAAGACAGAACCATATTTTGACTGCTCGTGTTCATAGTCTCAAACTTTAGACTAGCCAGAGATCATGAATATATGCAAGGAAAGGGTGCAGACTAAACACTATAATTAAACCTCATTTTGAGCTGTTTGTTTACTACCATGTTCTTATACAATATTTTCTGCCACTGTACCAATTCTATTCAATCTGTCAATCACATCTATCCTAACTCATTAACAAGACCCACACCTACTTGAATACCTCCACCTGAGACAGCTGCTCACCAGTTACCTATGGAGAACAAGCCACTACATTCCAGAAATGAACCAAGACCTCACATGTAGGGGTGATAAATCTCATCAATATCACACTGTGAAAACCACTTCAGTGCATACAGACAATCACAGTCTGCTAAGGTCTAGAGGAATGTTGTGTGGACAACCAGACAGTGTCTCTTGACTGGTATATTGAAGTTGTGGTACATTACACAACTTAACCTCCCTGGGAGAGGCATGCTTGGGTATTGGAACACAGACATAGCCCCATACTTCAACTTCAGATCCAGCAGGAGCGATACAAATTAGTTTCTGCCTAAGGTACGGACGGCTATCTCTTTGTTCTTGTACAGATATTTGAGGGGTCATACGAATATGCCAGTTCTATCAATAAATGCGTTATGGACACGGAAACATCTAATGAATACTTATACAACAGTATCTTGTGGAAGGTGTTTCAAGAATACAGGGTTCCAGGACACTGATGTAAGACATCTGGTTTCTGTATTTGCAAAACCAGAGTTGGTTCTGAATTAGGAAGAAAAAACAACTATTAAATACTGATTTCTGGAAAAATATAAACAAAATTACAAAGAAAGCTTAGTTTCTGTAAATAAAATAAACAATTTGGTCAAAAAGAAGTTTTACATGACGAAGAAATATACCCAATCACCAGTATAGCAAAATATTAATTACTTGTTCTGAGATAATAAAAACATTGTTAGCCAAGCTGAATCAAAAGCTGGACTGTGCAATGATTTTTTTCCTATCACTACTAAACTCTATGTATGAAATTTCACCATAAAAATATTTTTTGTTCAAAGTCAGAGTAATTTGCATTGAACAAAGTGTTAATCTCATGTGGTAATTCTCTTTCAAGTATGTAGAATTACTGTAGATAACTGAAATACATCTTAGGCATCATCGTTGATAGTCTACATAATAGACTCCTCATAATTTAAAAAATTTAACTTGAGTTTATTTTGCTACAAAGCTTTCTTTTCCACTCAGAGAACATGCATAGTGTAAAGATGGCTATAGTAACTGTAACACGTCTGCAACAATGAAGAGACATTGGTCAACTCCCACAGAACATGTACAGATGCAAATGCCATATGATTGAGCCAGAACAAAGTGACATAGTTTTGGCAGCTCTTTAGTGACCTCAGTGCGGTTTAGCAAAGTAAGAAAAATAAAAACAGACTAAACAGTGCTAATCCTAGCTGTTTCACCTTACATATCACAAGACAACTTGACTACAAGATTATTCAGTTCACACTCTGGCAAAATCTTGAATTAACCCTCTAGTACAAGAAGGGGTTATACACTCTCAGCTCCTGTAGTAGAACATAATGGAATTCCAGTTTCTGAAACTGTATTGATGAGGTCTTCATAACTAGTGATATATCAAATGACTATGGCTGAAAAAGAAAAAGAGCTCTACTGGAGAATGCAATAGATTTTGTACACTGAAGTTGAAATGCAGGTACTCTTTGCTCTTTCTCCCTCTCTCTCTCTCACACATCCTGGCAGATAACTGCAATGGTGGGACTTCACATATCAGTGGTTGCAGTTGGACTACAACTCGTTAAACTGCTATTATCAGATACTTAATTAGCTATGCTGTCCAAAACAGAATCACTTCTGCTGAGCAAATACAGTATGTTATGCTATTATCAAAGGGTAAATAAGCAACTGTCAGAAGCAAGCCAAATTTCCTAATTTTCAGTTACAAGGATGTTGTCCATCCTGTGGCAACTATTATGAAATACAGTACGAGTATTAATAAGTTTCACCTAGCCTTTATGTTGTTTTGAAAGCTAAATTTACTATCTTGCATTAAACAATCTACCTTTCACGAACACTTCAAGTTTTACATTTTCACTTGATAAAACCATTTAGATGTATCTACACGTAAGAGCTCTAAACTATATGAGCCTTCAAAAAAATTACTTTACTCCAAAACAACTTAAGGACATTTTTTTCTTTTCATTATACAGAATTGCCAAGAAAAAATAATGCAGCGGTGCTTATAAATCCTCAGCAAAGCTATTTAACTGTGTGAGTTACTTTTCTGTACTTTTTCCGTAACAAATAAAAAAAAAAAAGTAATAGACGCCAAAGCTTAGAAAGGTTTACTATACTATGTACTTGGATTTTAGTCAAAAAATAAACCTCTAAATAAACAAGATTCTGCTAAGTAGCCACACTTATTTCTAGATATTAGTGAAGCAGAACACTAATGACACAATATCTGTAGATTTAGATTTTGTAGATATGTAGATACCCAGCTGAAATATCAGGAAATATGAAATATTAACAAAATATAAAAGAATGTAGTTTATTCTGAACTTTACTACTCCTTTTTACTTTTTAATTGGACAAAAAACTGCTTGTTATTGTCCTTGTTACACTAGAGGGACAAACATATTGGGACGCCTGACCATTATACCAACAGGGACTTTAATAACCCTGGATTCAAATATATAGAATTTAACATGGAGTTGGTCCCCCCCTTTGTAGTTATATCAGGTTCCACTCTTCATGGAAGGCTTTCCACAAGATTTTAGAATGTTTCTGTGGGAATTTGTGCCCATTCATTCTGTACAGCATTTATAATGTCAGGCACTGACATTGGACAAGAAGGCCTGGCTCTCAATCTCCATTCCAGTTCATCCCAAAGGTGTTCAATGGGGTTGAGGTCAAGGCAAGTCAAGTTCTTCCACACTGAACTTATCAAACTATGTCTTTATGGACCTTATTTTGTGCACTGCGACACAGTCATGCTGGAATAGAAAAAGGCCTTTCAAATTATTTCCACAAAGTTGGAAGCATAGCATTTTCCAAAATGTCTTAGTATGCTGAAGCATTAAGATTGCCCCTTACTAGAAGTAAAGGGCCTAGTCTAAACTCTGAAAAACAGCCTCATACCATTATCCCTCTTCCACAAAACTTCACTGTTGGCACAATACAGTCAGGCAGGTAACGTTCTCCCGGCGTCTGACTGCCAAACAAAGAATCATGATTCGTCACTCCATACAACATGTTTCCACTGCTCCACAGTCCAGGGGCCTCATGTATAATGCCGTGCGTAGAACTCACACTATAACATGGCGTAAGCACAAAAGCGGGAATGTGCGTACGCACATAAAAATCCAGATGCAGGAATCTGTACGTACGCAAACTTCCACATTCTTCCGCTACATAAATCCTGATCAGCGTGATATGTAACGCACGTGCACACGCCTGCTGTCCCGCCCCAACTCCTCCCAGAATTATGCCTCTTTGAATATGTAAATCAATATAAATAGCCCTTAAGCTCAGTGTTCTGTGAAAAGACAATGGTAAAACCATGAGGAAAAATATAACAATTTCAGTGAAAACCAAGTGGAGGCAAGGAAAAACGTACTATTTGTTGGTTTAAACAGTGGTATAAACAAGAAAAGGAACCTGATAGAGTGACATAACGTGTCAGAGAAACTCGAAAACTCAAGTTCACAAAGTCGCACAGTGCCCGAAATAAAAAACAAGTCGCATATCAAATTCGGCGTGAAAAGGCGAGTCGTAGCCCACTGTCTGAGTGTCATATGAAAGCTTATTAGGGTACAGAGGAAAAAAAAAAGGCACACAGTGGGGAAAAAGCACGAAATGTCAACTTTAATCTCAAAATTTCCACTTTAATCACGTAGTTTATTTTGTCATTAAAGCAGAACATCATAAACTTAATCTTAAAATCGTTTAATTTATTAGTTTCTCAAATCTCATCGTAAGTAAAGTAGTACATTAAATGCTTTGTTTTGTATTTGATCTTCTATGTGCTCTGTGTGTGTCAATCACTACGTGCTTCTTAAACCAGCTTTCTCTACCTCCGACAGGACACAGAATCCATTACATTCATGATATTACAGCTCTCTGAATAATTAAAATACTCAGATGTATACGTGATATCATTCTCATGATGACAGGAGTTAAAGCATGTTATTAAACATGGGAATACGGTGCGTGATTGTTCGCGACCTTCGATGAAATTATTGTAGGAGTACTGTCTCTTTCAAACGTACTAATCTCCAATTCCTGTCCTTCCTTTTCTTTCTCCAAATACCCAATCGCCACACAATCAGCTCTGTAATAGACATTAAGCAATCAGTAAGCTCATAAAGCCGATTCTTCAAAACTTTTAAGGAACATTGAAATATCTTCGTAGTACATGTTTAATTATTCTATCCTTCACGCCAGTCCCAGTGAAGCATACAGTGCGAGGCAGGAACAATCCGTGAACGGAGCGCCAGATCCTTGCTAGCGTAGCGACACCGTGTCCTTTAATTATTAACAATATAGATTATTTAAATAAAGTTAAAGTTTTATCTGTATAATAACATATTTTGCTGCATTTCATCTTAAAAATGATATCGTCATCATATGTAAATACGTGCTTTATAAAGTGGCTCAGGTTGTGCAGTATTATAACTGTACCACAAGTTTACAGTGAGGTAATTGTATTTATAAGTACAAACAGTTCTACAAGGAGCAGTTGATGGAGTGATTGATTGCATTTAGAGCTCCTGGGATGAAACGGTTTCTGAACCGCGAGGTCTGTACAGTAAAGGTTTTGAAGCATTTGCCGTGTGAGAAGCAGTTCAAATAGGAAGCATGGCTGAGGCAGCATGTGCTTGATGCTGTATACCGATAATTCACTTTCCGATCAGCTGCTCCGAGTGGTGCAGTGAGAGTAATATGGAAAAAGATGATCTGCTGTGGCAACCCCTAACGGGAGCAGCTGAAAGAAGAAGAAGAAGAATGTGCAGTGTGAGTAACAACGCTAAAGCAGCTATGGTATTTAGAGTAGTTTGACCATTCTGTGGACCATTATATTGTTACAGGTTAATTACAATCAGATGCATTAAACTAATAAACAATATGCGGTTAATTTCAGTGTATTTATAAAGCCATGTCAGGGATGTGGATCTGAAAAAGAAAGATAAACCACACAGGAACAGTAGCATTGCTTTGAAGCTGGGTGCTGCCAGTCTGCCAAACTAAACGGAGAACTTGCGTACCACAGTGTATGAAGTAATGTGGAAATGTGCGTGGCTTTACGGCAAGTTTAGGTTTCATACATCGCGATTTGAACGTGGAAACATTCATACGCAACATGTCTGAGCGTACACACCGTTTATACGTGAGGCCCCAGGGGAGGTGTGCTTTACACCACTACATCCAATGCTTGGCATTGGACTTGGTCATTGGACATGGAAACTCATTCTATGAAGCTCCAACCATACAGTTTTTATGCTTACATTAATGCCAGTGGAAGCTTGGAAACTCTTCAGCTATGGAATCAGCAGAACGTTGGTGACTTTTATGCACTATGCACCTTAGCAGGTGTTGACCCCGCTCTGTGACTTTACGTGGTCTTCTGCTTTTTGGCTGAGTTGCTGTCATTCCTAAACACTTCTATTTTCCAATAATACCACTTACAATTGACTGTGAAATATCCAGCAGGGATGAAATTTCACAAATCATGTTATTGCAAAGGTGGCATCCTATCATCAATGAGCTCTTCAGAACGATTTTGTTTCACAAATGTTTGTAAATGGAGACTGCATGGCTAGGTGCTTGATTTTATACACTTGTGGCAAATGGTTTGATTGAAATACCTGAATTCAATAATTAAGAGGAGTGTCCCAATACTTTTGATCATAAAAGTGTCTTTTCTTCCTCATTTTCAATACAAATCTGATTATATAAATAAACAACAATAAAATACAGGCATATGATGACGTGTCTTAGATCCTCAAGACAGTCATTATCTCTTATCACAAACTGCCTCTATCATAAATTAAATGAAAATCTGTCTGTTCCAGTCATCAGCCTTCTTTAACTCTATGAAACAAACAGTTCTGCATACTTGGAAACCTATAGTTGTCATGTTTTTTCTTTATAAACATTTTTTTCTTACATGTTATACTGTTTTCTGCTTCAAGGTGCTTGTATTAATCATTTGATTTATAAAATGATACAACAAATTGCAAGATAAACACAGCAGTAGGCTAAATCATTGGCGGCTTTATGATCTGATATTACTGCCCTATTGAAAGCAAACAAATTACAAGTTCAACAATCTACATAATCTTCTCCTCACAGAGCTCACCCCAATATTATTGCAAATGCTAATGCATGTATCCATTTTCTACACTTCTTATGGTCTATTACAAATTTGTGGAGAACTGAAGCCTATTCTGGCAGCAACAACTGGGAACACGACCCCGTATTAACATATGAGTGTTGTTGTGTATGCTCTACCATTGGCTGCTGACCCACCCTGATATAGCTTCTGAATTATACCTGTTACTCCTAGAGTCATCTCCACCTTTCTAACACCCTGTTAAAAAATCAATACTAGAAAATAGATGGATATTATGACACATTATATAACTTTTCCAGTGCTTTTCAGCCATAAACTTCACTTACATAACCTCTCTAGGACTTCAAATGATCTTATTTAAGCATACAGCACATTATATAATTTCCAGTCAGAGGGATGTCCAACTTAATGACTGCCTTTGCTGATCTCATTGCCCAAGTAAGTCTATTTACATGACTATAATTCACTGGGGACATCAACTTATGCAACTGCACAAAAACATTTACAGCACAGTTTTACATCCTAAACTAATGCAAGTTCACCCCATTTTTCTGACAGCCAATAATCAACTTTCAGAAAGTTCCAGTGCTTGTGAAAAGTGTTTATACATACGGCAAGTTCCGCCACAATTTATGTCTTGTTTCCAAGAATGACACATCAGACAGGCTAGCCTCTCCTCTGTTTGCAAGGTCCAAAACACCCATGTTCCTCATTCCTCATTGGTTCATTAATATATTTGCATTGTACTTCCTGCTAAGTGTTCATTGATTGTCAGTTCACATACACACTGAGCCGGTCACTATGACTTGACACACAATCAAACCTGTTTGATTTAGTTGGGCGAGTCACAGGCTAGTTGGAATGAGTTGCTGAGTATGTCACACTTAGCACTGGTAGCAATATCAGGGAATGTTATTTTAAAAAATAACTTACATTACACATTGCTTACAAAAAAGTAACTAAATATGTATTATAGTTGCATATTACAGAATGTAATGTGTTAATAGTGTGTTACTTTTGCATTACTCTTTCTTCATTTGTATGAAAAACTGTATACTTCAATGGACAGCATTTTTTGTAAACCCTAAACCCATGAACCTCCATGAAACGGAACAGAAGCATAACCAAATTTGATCATTTTCTTGTGTTTTTTAAACACTGTAGATCCCCTGGGTCTGAACCTGAGGGAACACACTCAACAGGTAGCAGAATCCTATATGAGGTGGCAGAAACACGTGGAAAACCCGGGTATAAGAAGCATACAATGGAGGTGAGGCTCACACACAGCACTTACAGGAGCACGTCGATCGCTATCCCAGCTGCCAAAGCCCATTGGCTTTTTGCCTTACACTTGACTGTATGCTATGCACATACTTAACCTCTGCCTCACTAGCTGTCACCAGACGACCAGAGCACACACGTACGTCTCCGACTCTTTGCGAAAAAGGGCAATACTTCTAAGAAATAGCATAGTTATGTTAGTCACTTTTTTTGAAGGTTGGAATAATAGTCTATAGTAATGCAGCAAATCATATTTGTAAGTAATGTGGGTATTTTTACTTAAAGAAAATAATAACTGAGTTATGTTACTCATTACTTTAAAAAGTAATCTGACTACTAAACACGTTATTTTTAACGTGTTACTCCCCAACACTGACTGGCAGTCACAGAAGCTGTGCCACCACTGCCCCTGACTCACTAAGTTTAAGTTTATGGCTGAAAATCACTGGAAAATTAGAATCAGATTTATTGGCCAAGTATACAAGGAATTTGACTCTGGTTTTGGTGACTCTCCAAGTATAAGTTACATAATCGACATACACACAGCTATTAATCACGCACCTTAGACAAAAATTTGGACATTAGTGTCAGTAGACTTTGCGTCCTAGGAACCAAGTTACCTGAATTATTCTATAACATTTCAGTAATTATTTACCACACTGATGCTGATCTTTCTGATCATAAAATAGATCATTACAATAGCAATTGACAAGAAAAAATCATAATTAACTGCAGAATTACAGTATTTGAGAGTTCCTCTAGAGTGCCTCTTTCTCTTGCATGATTTGTCTCAAAAACTAATCTGCACATTGTCATCTCAAAACAGGCTTAAGCTTTAAGTTTGGTGGTTCTCCGTCCAGCCATTTTAGCTCTAGGCCACTCTCAAGAACCTGTGACACACACACACACAAACAGACACACACAGAGATACAAACCCATCATCGATAAATCAATGTTATCGGTACCAGGGGACCCTAAAATGTTGAGATCCATTGAAAACTGGAGATTGAAATTTTTGATGAATCTAAAGCTTCCGCTCCTCCCCCTTAGATGATATGTTATGGTGAGGGAAGGCACAAGACCCTGGGAGGCCTGGGGGTTTCCAGCCCGATTATGAAAAGTTGTGCAATGTGATATAGCTTTAAATGCAAAACACTACACATTAGGAAAAGGACCTTCAACTATAAAATACAAGATGGGAAACACTCTCTTAGAGGAAGCAGCCTCTGACAAGGATTCATGTTGTTAATGCAGAAACAATATTCTCACTGTATAGACAAAGCACAGATGCAAATAAATCTCTTAGGTTATATTGTAAAAACTGTCCAATATAAACCACAGGATGTTATACTCAGACTGTGTAACATACTAGTGAGACCGCATCTGTAGAACTGTGTGCAGATCTACTCACCTCATCACAAACAGACATAGGAGCACTTGAAGCTGTACTGAGGATAGCAGTCCGGTACATCTCAGGACTAAAGGGCATGTCCTGCTCTGACAGGCTCTGGGAGGTAAACCTCTTTAGTTTGTACATGAACAGGATGCACAGGTATCTAATCCATGTCTTCTAAATTCAAAAAGGCATCAATAAAGTTGATCCAACAATATTCGTTTAATTAAGTAAAAAAGTTAATCGACGACTGCAGCCACAAAGCAGGACTTTGAAAAAAATGTAGTGGGAATCTGGACCAAACTACCAAATCAAGTAACTGAAGCAGAAACCCTGACAACTTTTAAAAAGTATCTGAAAGAGATATTACGACAATGCAAACAATAAAAAAGTCTGAATGGTCTCCTCTTATTTGTCAAACGAGTTCTTCACACTTGAAGTCAGCCTTTAAGTTGTGTTGAATCGGTGTTAAAACTCAAGTGACAGCATACTGTGCTCAACAAAGAAAATCTAATTAATATTCTTGTATCGAGCAGTATTGTTTACAGCAATGCATTATGATCGCGCACAAAATGCTACTGCAATGACAACAAAGAACGTTAAGTTAATTCACAAGTTACCAATACTCGGACACATATTGCCACAAAAAGACTAATATTTCGGGTACCGTAGGCTTTGCCTATTTATGAAAAATCAGCGCAGGGAACTACACTCGACGCGTGCTCAACCTGCTCTTCTGCGCCAAGAATATTGATAATAAGGAAGCGGCTGGCACTCAAAACACCCTGCGGGGGAGCTACTGTTCCTCCGACCACTGTGCCATTTTTTTTATTCCCGTCTAAAGAATTGAGGATCATGCAACCAAAGAACGACTTTGGTTAACCCTCTTGAACGATCGGTGAACATTACGAAGCTCGCTTTTCCCGTATCCAGAGCACCAGGCTCAGACCGCAGCCACGGCACACTGCCAATCATCCCAAGTAAGGCAAACCCCCACATCCCCTGCACCTGCGGCGGTTTCACACGCGCGCGCTCCACTAAACTTTGCGAGAAGTTTCAACTCCCGCTTACCTTAGTTAGCATGATGCGTGATGCCTCTGATTGCAGTCGATAAATATAGCTGTGCAAGTCAGGCTTCGTTCTTCTCAGCCTTTCTTGTTTCTCCTTTATTGCGGCGTGCCTGCCGTCATGACAACTAAGCTCTGGAAAAGGCGACCCCGTTCCTCTTTCGAGTCATTCGACTACCACGCAAAAGCTACAAGCTGTCGCTGTCGCGGGACTTTGGAGCAAGACGGTGGGAACGGCAGCCGTCGTGCTCTGTCATTTGCATGTTAAAAGGTAAAGAGGTCAGCTGGCGCCCAGCCTACCGAAGACGAAACTTGTGTGCTTTTTTTCTCTTCACTTATTCACCTTCTCCTTCCTCCTTCCCACTCTGTCCTCTTCATTCAAATTCTGTACAAACCAACGGACATAGGATCTCTTTGGGCTGGGGGAGTAGAGGGGAGGGGAGATGGGGGTGGTCTTCGGGCTAGTAACATGGGCACTGGGTTGGATTACAGACGGCAAGTCTAACCTTACTGACTTTCTTTTCAAAACTAGACTTGTGATTCAATTTTTGGTTTCTGTATTTCAACACTTTCGGAAACGTTTGTTTAAAAATTTGGTCTGTAGACATCGGCTATTAACAGAAATTGCTTGTGATTTGTTCGGAGTTTAAACGGACAAATTGAACACCTGTCAATTGTAAGAATATATTCATTCCAATACAACGTTTGAAATTGCGTGCATAATTAGTAAAGTAACATGACGGTGGTCACACGTTTGCTTTATTACGAAGTAACAAACCGAAGTGACCCGATTTTAATTATTGGTCTATCCAGATAGGTTCAGGTTATGTAAAATCATCCACAAAGATTTACTTGAGTGCCCAGTTTTTAGGATGGAGGGAGGTTATAAAATCGGAAATTAATTTGAAATTCAGTACTTCAACAAATACATGTTTTAAATTGTACAGAATAACAAAAGTCACGACTTCAAGATTATAGCATAATATAAAAAATTTAAATGATGGCGGCACAGTAGTTGGCACTTTTGCTTTACTGATCCTAAATACAGGTTCACGCCAGGGACGTCCGGGCAGGGGAGGCATTTGAGGCAGAGCACTTCACATCATGAAAAGTAAAAAAACTAATAATGATGACATAAAATATATTTGTCCACTGGTCTCTGCTAGAAATTCGTTTTCTGTTTGATTCCAATAATTTTGATCATTTTTATAGTCAAAATCGCTGAATTTGTGCATTTCCTGTTCAAATACAAAGGAGAAATGTGAGCCTCCCCTCGGACTGCGCTATCCCTCACATACTGGGATGATGCATGCAATTGGTGCGTGCCTGTTATTGTTTCTCTGCATGTCGACAATATAATGTTTGCAGGCACGTTTATTATACACCTTGGCTTTCCACAGTCTGGCTGTTATCTTTAATGAATATATGTGACATATTTAGTCTTGCTGATTGGACATAAAACCGCAGTGAAAAGGCACAAGGTGAGGCAAACAGTACCGTGCCGCACTGAAGGGGGCAGATGTGAGCCCAACAGGTGCTTGTTGCTGCTGTTCTTCTACGCCAGTGTTTTTCAACCTTTTCGCTGGAGTGGGACCCTGCGCGAATGGTTACCTTGCTCACGGAACCCTGTGAATCTCTGCCACAGCATAACTTGCTTCTTGAGCTTTCTTACTTATCTTGAACTTTTTCTCAAACACAGCCGCTTGCTTCTTGTGCATTTTTGTCTGATACCTCCGGATGTCTAGTTGTTAAATGCCGCTTAAGTTTAGCTGGCGCCATGGCACAATTGGCAAGTTTTTCACCACAAACAATACACGGTGGTGAAGGGCAGTCAGGGTCTCCCGTCCAAGTGAATCCCAGAGCTAAGTAGTTGTCACTGTAATGGCGAACTTTGAGTTGCGGATTGCTGGCGGCATTTTTCGGCAACTGCAGCTGAGTGGTTGCAGTGCTAACGGTAGCAGCTGCAGCTTCTATCAACTGCTCCGGAACCTGAGTATCGTTGTGTGCTGCGGCATCTTCTAATTTACGCTTCTTAACAAATCAGTCCATGTTCGAAATCAAAACAATAATTTACAAAAATTAATGCAAACGACAAGCCTAACTGCTATTACACCACGCAAACTGCCGTCCCCGCACAACCGCCACCTATAGCTAGTGAAAGCACACCGTCCTTGTACTCTGGCTGTCATTTAACTTTGGGAGTGAGAGAGGGGCGGAGATAAGAACGGAGGAGCAGGCAGTTAACCGGCCTGTCAGGCAGATGAGAATGAGGCAGTGACATAGACTAACAGAGAAACAGCAACTGACTAAAGGAGGAACCCTTGGCTAGCACTCAGTTCCGTGGAACCCCGGTTGAAAAACACTGTTCTACACAGAGGCGCCAATGAGTTAGCACAATCAGAAAGTCAAGTGCACTGCAGCGGTCTGTTATTTTTAATTTTTGTTTGTAAAGAATGCTGATGAGATATCCTTATATATAATCCGATACTATCGTACACGTATGTATGGTGTTCGCCTCAATACCCCATATGTATGGTGTTCGCCTC
>JANRMT010062834.1:6313525-6330331 GCA_026402145.1 Polypterus bichir lapradei
ACCCCATATGTATGGTGTTCGCCTCAATACCCCATATGTATGGTGTTTGCCTCAATACCCCGTATGTATGGTGTTCGCGTCAATACCTCGACTCAATACAAGTTAGAACCATGCAATGAGACTCTGCCTCTGTAGTTAGAACATCACGTGGCAAACGCGGACGCGGTATTGCATGATTGGCTAAGAATGTTCGAATGCTTCAGTGACGCCGCTGGACGGCCGAGTATAGTAAGTTGGTGTTGGTTCGAGCAGATAACAGTAAGTTCGGTTGGTTTTTGGAACGTTGGTTTGGTGGGGCGTACTCTCCAGGACTAACATCATCGACTGATTTAAACCCTTCGACAGCTCCAGAACCATAAGTAATTTAAAAGGTATCGCCATTTGCTTGGTACGTCGAAATCTATCTTTGGGCAGTTCGGTTTTGGCATCCGTCCTTCTGGCATCTATTGGCAAACTGAGTAATGACAGCTGGGTATTAACAACAGTCATTGTTTAAATTTTAGCCGATCTCAGATCTAAAATGACCACGCCAACATAATTATTACTCCCACTCTGATTAGAGTCGTACAATACGGGTTGTTTTGAAAATTTGCTTGCTGGAAAAAATCAAATGAGGTGCGCCGAAGAGCTGAGTTCACGTCTCGCAGCCCCGTTTAAACAGGAAGCTCTTCATCACATCGGTCGAAAAGGTCTATTTTAAGCATAAATCAGTGCCATGATAACAAAATCATTTCAAGGACTTAAAAAAACAAATAATTGTTTGCAGAGAAAGTATGGATTTCACAAACGTAGAATTTGTAGCCCGATTCGATCGGCCTCCCAGTCGCTAATGAAACATAATCAGTAGTCAATGTGCATGCTGCCAGTGCACGTGTCTATGGGAGATTGGGGGCTCAGGAGTATCTGAAGAATAGCCTACATAGACACAAAGGACAAAATGGGATCTCCACAGCAAGTGGCCTGGAATTCAAATCCCAGACTCTAGAGATGTTAGGGTACTGCCAATAATTTATTTTTGTTATTCCTTCTTACAGCTTGGTTCTTTGTTAAAGATGTAAAAGATGTATTGTTGTAGCTGATTTATTAAAACAGTACAAAAGGAAGCACACTCCAAAATTTGTTGTGGATTTACTGGAAATGCATGATTAAACAAAACTCCCAACTGTTTAACTTCACAAGTCAATGTAAAAGCATCTTAACAGATTGGATTTGTTTATTAAATTTGATATTTTAAGCCACTGTTTGATTCCATTTCAAAAATAGCTGTATTGTCATGACAATAAATTTGTGTTGCCAAAACATTAACAGTACATTAAACAGTAAGGATTATGTGTAAAGACAGATGAAGATACATTTAATTGCTTCAAAATAGTTTGGTATGGTGACACAGTTTTTATTATTGAGGACCCAAATATCTGGGGATGATGACTAAGATATTTCATTTAACAGCTTCTTGTCATGCTGAGAAGATTCAGTCACACAAGACAAATGTTAGATTTTGTATTGTTCCTGTATATTTTCAATCTGTGCATTTAGTTTACCTCAAAACATTCTGTACCCAGTCCTGTCAGGATAGGTTCCAGTTCTGTGCAGCCCCGAAATGGATAAAGAGGGTTTAGAAAATGGCTGAATAAACATTTTGTCATCTATCCATTTTCAAATCTGATTAATCCAATTTAGGGTCAAAATCCAAGCAGGGTAGTACAGGATGCAAACAATATATGGATATGGTGCTAATGACAGTGCACACTAACTGATGCTATGCCAAATTAGAGTCAGTAATTAACTTAAAATGGATATTTTTGTGATTTAAAGGAGAACATAAGTATTCATAGAAAATTCACATGAACTCAGTAGAACATAGCTATGCAGGCAGTGACTAAGCCCTGAATCAGTCTTAGACTCTTGAAGGGGTGAGGCATCAGTGCTAACCTTTATACCACTGTGCTCTCCATGGATATTTTGCCTTCACTCAACTGACACTAAGTTGGTCTCCAGTGGCCCATGACCCTGTAAGTAGGTTTACTAAATGGATATAAGATGGCACCCTGAACATTGCCAACAGACAATCAGTCACTCATCACTTACTGGTACGACCCATGGAGCTATTGCAAACTGCAAGGTATATCAAGGCTTCTGCTTGCTGCGATTACCATCATCAGTAAATGGGTAGACACCATTCAAGAGCTTATACATACTGTACATAAAAAAGTAACAAAAATGCAACATTTACACACATAAGCACCACTTAATTTAAATACAATAATAAAGTAATAAAAAATCTACTTCTTGAAAATTCCCAAAGATGCAAGTCAGAAAGCATAAATGTTGTAAAATTATCTAATAGAATCATAACAATGCATATATCTGTATAAACCCACTTAACTAATTTCGTGATCATAGGAGAGTCACAGCTTATTGTGCCAGCGCTGAGCACAAAGCACCAGCTCATCACTGCCCATTTGCATGAACTCCCCATGCTCACATGAGCTGACGTTGAGTTGCCAGTTAACCTGACACACAAGCCTTTGGTGATGTGGGAGGAAAACCCACATAGAACACGCGTACTTCACATAGACTGTGTCCAGACATAGGATTCAAATCAATGGTGCTGGAGTTGTGAGATGACAGCGCTACTCACCCTACCACCATGCAGCCAACTGGGGCTAAAAATGTTGAAAGGATAGAAAGTTTATTTAGATAATCAATTACAATATCCTTTCCATTGTACTTGATTGGATTCACTGTCAATCTACTCAGTTTCATCTTGATTTATTTTATCACCATCTATTTTTGATTTGATATACTTTTTTAATGTGCAAAATGAAATTGTCTTTTTACATGACCTTTGGGGTCAGAGCATTGGGTCATCCAATGTACAGCACTCCTGAAGCAATTTTCAGGTAATGCTACACCTTATGCATGTTGTTTATTTATGCAAAGGTATTTACTAGTAGCAGTGGAAAACTTTGTTGATGCATATATAATCTGTGAGTGATGAATGGTATAAATAAAATAAAATCTCCTGTTAGTGGTGTTTGAGTCAGTATATACCTCAGCTGTGCATAATTTCCCCCCAGTAAAATAAACTATCCATTTTACCCTTCGGTCAAAATTAAAGTCTATGCAGAGTGCATTTTTGTATTTGGTCAGATACCTATACAAAAAGATAAGGATAAAGACAGGCAAAACCCCTTTAACTGGCCTCAAGAATCAAATGTAGTGCTTAGCCCATATCTGGGGGTCCTATGCCAGGGTAGCCTTGTTGCTAGTAGCATTCTCAAAGGGAATATTTATTTCAGACCCAGAGTTCTAAACAATGTGTACCTTGAGTGGAGCTAATATATGGTTGCTTGCTTCTCTTGAATGACTGTATGTGCTGTAAGTCTTTCCTGAAATCTTCTTTTCTTTGAAGACATATTCAATTTACTGCAATGTTTAAAATGCTTCAAGAGGCTTTATCTGGTGCCCTGTCCAGGTGTTGTTCCTGCTTTGTGACCAATGGTTGCTAAGTTGGGCTCCAGTTGCCCCACAACCCTGCCCAGCATAAGGAGTTAAGGAAAATGGATGAATGGACATAAAGGAATATAATCATTGGTCTCTCTCAAGAAACTGCAGATCATTAAGTATCAATTCTTTTCAGTCATTATGAAATTCAAATGATATGTGCCGTCAGAATATTGACATGATAATATACTGTATATGTTCAGCCAGTCAGAATGAATCTGTGGATGTCAAATGGCAGATTTCTAAATTATACAGTAATGATACATAACTTAGTTTTTAAAATGCAGATGTTAATCAGTATTTTTTTTAAACATTTTAAATGTCTTGGGCAACTATTTGTACTTGGTCAGGTTGACAGTGACTTGCCCTTTCCTTTGAACCTTAATTTTTCTTCGTTTTACAGCACAGTACCATTTACTTAGTATATCGTTTACTGGGAGCAATATGAGCTATAGGAATTTATGAAAGGAGCCTATAGATATGTGTACACAATATATCTGTACATATACACATTGCATGCTCTTTTTGTGTTTAGCGTGGTATATACACTGGAAAAATTAGTTTAACTTTAGCTCATAAGATGTTGGATGTATATACAATTATTATTAAACAGAAACATGTAATTTTTTCCTACAGTTTAGCAGTGTAGTGTGATAATGATGTTAGACAGCTGTTGATTTTGTTCATTTAATATTCTTGCTTGCAAATAGTAAGGTCTTTATTTAATATATGTCTTCATCCATCCATTTTCCAAACCCACTCATCCAGAGCAGGGTTTTAACTTGGGCCTTTCTCAGTAAGCATCAAGCACATGGTAGGAACAATCCTTGACCAGGACACCAGCACATTGCAGGGTAAATGCACACACATACACAAGGGGCCAAATTAGCAAAGCCAGTTCACCTAACCTGAAAGTCTTTGGACTGTAGGAGGACACCAGAGCATCCAATGGGAACCCATATGGGTACAGGAGAATGTGTAAACTTCACGCAGAGAGCACCCAGTACTTTAACCCTGGTCTCCTTGTTGCAGGCAGACGCACTGCCACTGCACCATTCTCTGTGTTAATTGACTCTTATTTTTGTATTAAGAAATGTCTTGTTTTTTATTAATTTACATAAAGCATTATAAATCCTGTAATGTTTATTAAACTAACACAAAACTTAACTTTCCAGATTCTTTCCTAAATCTTTGTGCTAGACTCCTTACTTTGAAGAATGACTTGAAAATAAGCGAGGTCACGGGTTACATGTATTTTCAAGTCAATTTATTTGCAGCTTTCTTCACTAGGTGAAGGCTCAGATCCCTATTACAAGTTCCCAGTAAAACGCAATGAACCAGTTGTAATCCATAAATACATTTTTATGTTAACATTTGAATAACATTTTTTACTGTGCACATACAGTATATGAATTGTACCATGTGCGTCTGATGTATTGTATTTTTGGATTCACTTTATGTACATGCTGAATAGCTTGAGTGTCAAAGCACCTGTGGCTGTAAATTGATACTAGTTTCAGTAAATGTTCGAAATAAAGCCTAAAATGTCTTTGCTTAAACCTAAGCTATTAGTTTACAATATAAATAGTGTTACACATTACACAAAGTATTTCATTTAGTAAAACTTCACTTTGCAATAAGGTTGCCCAGTGGTGTAATGCTGCTTTCTTGCAACAATAGGATCCTGGTTTCAAATTTTGGCCCAAGCTCTGTCTATGTGAGGGCTACATTTGATCTCAGTATTTTGGTTTGGGCTTTCTAAGATTGCTTATCTTTTCTCTTAATATCACAAAAATCAGCTTGTTGAGCTAATCAGTGACTCTAAATTGGAGCTAAGTAATTATTGGTGTGTGACTGAGCATTTGTACTATATCCAGGTTTTTATATTGTTTGATATTATTTACCATTTTATGTGTTTGAATGTAACACCAGGAGAGGTTCTTAGCAACTGTGTTGCCTGGCAATAAAGCTCAAGTTCAGTCTTTAGCTTCTGTATTGCAGCTTACTCAGCTGCAGTTCGGATCTGGAATAGGTTATAATGGGAATGAATGAATAAATGAGTGAAACTTGTAGAAGGTGTCTATATGAAAGTTTTCTCACATTCAAAGAAGCACTCCACATATTTTCTTACACAAAACCATGGATTCCCAATGACATCCGAAATTTACTGAAGGCATACAGCAGGTCATTTCAGTTTGGTGATATGGTGCTACAAGAAATGCTAGTACAAGCTCAGGAAAGCAATTAGAGTTGCTAGATGACAGTAAGATGCAGCACCAGATGATTCATTATCCTGTGTTTCTATGGATGATATGAAAATTAGTTTTATCTTCATAAGTCAATGCATATGGTCCAGGTGGAATTTTAGGATGCATTTTTAAAAGCTGTAGTGATCATCTTTAATGATATCTTTTATATCCAACTTGGAAAAAACAGCAATTATCCCTGTGATAAAGGAAACAAATTAGATTATTTTAATGTCTACATACCTGTAGTATTCATTTCCATTCTAATGAAATGCTTTTTAAGCCTGGTGCTGATACATGTTAAACATAATATTCTAAAAAGTCTGAAGCATCAAAACTGGTCCCTAGAACTGGCCATATTTCTTGCCATTAATACCATGCTGACACAGCTACAGTAGATAATAAAAAAACTGCCATGCCACAGTGCTGTTTATAAACTACAGCTCAGTATTAAACACCGTTGTGCCATTAAAGATTACCACCAGCTTCCTCAACTTGGGATTTAGTGCTGTCCACTGCAACTCCATTTTGGACTACCTAACAGGCCACACCCAGCATGTGTGGACAAGCAGCATCATCTCATCCACATGAATTCTCATTACATTTGCCACAAGAGAGTCTCCTACTGTTCTTCTTGTCCACCAAGATGTGTTGCCAGACACAGCACTTAACAGCATCATGAAATTTTCTAATGACATAACCCAAATACATTTTATTACCAACAATAATGAGGTGACTAGTAGAGAAATGCTTGCCTTCTGACACAGTAGTACTACAACAACAGTCTCTTTCTTAACATCAGCAAAGCTGGTCATATACTACAGGAAGCAGATTACAAACCCCTTTAAATCAGAAGGAATTCTATGAAAAGGATCAGCATCTTTAAGTTTCTTGGAGCCACCATCACTGATAACATCAAGTGTTCACAATACCTCTTGGCTCATCAACACCTTTCTTCTTTAGACAGGCTAGATATCTCCATCTATGCTCACCAATGTTTGTAGATGCACATTGGAGTCCGTTCTCATCGCTTTATAACAGACGTGTATGGCACCTACTTGTCTCAAGACTGCAAGGGACTGCAGAGAGGCTGAGATGACTCAGAATAGTAATAGTACACAGTTCTCTACCTTTCAAGATATACTATACAGAAAAAAATGGTCTGCCTATTAGAAAAGCAAGCGGCAATCCTGTTCAGAGACTTTCATCAAATCCACCAGTAGATTTACAGGCCATGTTTTAACCTCCAGGTCATAAGGTTACTCAACTGCCACTCCTTCGGACAACTCCATGAGTGTTCCTTGTATATATTGTATTTGTTGTCTTTTTTGTCTGTTGTTGGCACAGTATTTTATTATAGTCACTAGTTCTGCAGAAGACATGCAAGTTACAATTTTATTGTGCCGTTTACACATGATAATAAACTTGTGCTTGAACATGGCATATTGACACAGTGCTTTATACTTATGTAATTACTTACTTGCAGTATGTAGATAATATGCTGCTGTTCTAAAACTGCAGATGACTTCATGTTGCTATATTAATCATCATTTTACTTTATTCATTCATCCTTTATGTCTCTGAGCCTGCCAATCCAGTTAAACAGATGTCACTGAAATATGCAATTTGCATGATTTACTATTGATACCTGTTACTGGAAATGTGAGGAAATCCAGATAATCTGTGCTATTAAATGATTATAAGGTGATAAAGAGAAAAAGAAAATATTTCTAGTCTGAGGCAAAAATTACAAATCAAGGCTGGTGTTTTAAGGTTTACAGATTTGGTGCACTTGGCAGGTTAAGAATAAGTTTTGGACTTAAAAGGATGTTGCCTTTAATGAGTACCACACTGAACCAAACTACATGACTCCATGAATGCCCCACTGGGCACAAAAAATGCCTTTCCTTTCATTAAATAATGTTTAACACTGTACTGTTTTTGTACAGACTTGTACAACTGGGTACAAAACAAAACCTGTCTACTTCTTATCCCGCATAAATCTGTGCAACAAAGAAGATCTTCTTAAGCCAGCCTTGCAGCACTCCTCACAGCAAACACTCATTACAGTTTGTGACCCACCCCCAAAATCTCTTCTTAAGTCTGTCTGTGAAGCTCCTTCAATCCTAACATTCATATCCATGTTTCAGAACTGAATTTTTCCACTGTATTCGAAAACAAACATTCATATTGAGCTGAGACTTACACAGATCTTTTTATGTGCAGGTGGTCAAATGTTAAAAGAGTCAATCCCTATGCATCTAAGCCTTTCACTGTGGCTTAGTGGTGTTTTTTTAGGGTGCTCAAAGACATGTGTATAAAATCAAATAAACCACAGTATACTATGTGGGATAACAAGGACAGAGTATTGTATATACTGTATTATGCAGTTTTCATCAATATGTCTTTTGTATTTGCTAGTTAAATTAGTTTTTCTTAACTAAAATAATGCATTAATAGGACTTTTATCAAAACATATTTATTTTCGTGTGATCACTTTAACATACATGCATTTCCTATTTTGGTCTCCAAGACTTTAATACTTAAATGTAGTAAGCACTCAAAATGTTTCAACATGAGTGTGTATAAATTTTATGCTTATGCTGTGCTTAACAATTACATTACTCATCCATTCATGTAAAATTCAGATTCCCTTACATTTTGCTGAATCAAATTTTACTTCCTTACAGTTCTAGAAGTCTGGCTTGGTCTCATTGGGTGTGTGTTTGTGCTTTTCTCTGATATTCTGCCAACTCTGTGCTGGCCTTGTATACGTGATTTGATGTGAGTGTGCTCTGCCATGGACTGGTGTTTTGTCCAAGGCTGACTCTTTTCTAATGGTTGATCTATGAGAATGAGCTCTGGACCCTGCAGACTTGAACCTGGATTAATAGGATAGGTGAGTATCTGCTTATATTTATTAAGGTGTGTATATTCAGTCACTGATAATCTTGCCTTCATGTTAATTATTAAAGATACTCTTTTTGCTATATTTTTTACTGATTTTATTATGAATACATTATATATCAGTAATGCAAACAGTACTACATCCCATTTAAAACAGATCATCTTCTACCTTTCCAGAATAGGATAATTTTCAATTAGTTTGCACAGTTTGCAGCTTGGCACCCCAAAGTTAGCTGTTAGAAGTATGCTTATTGTGTATCCTACACAAGCTTCCCTGATTCTCATGTGTGTTCCTTGAAAACAATACAGACACAAGTGCATTACAGTCTGCATGTTTTAAGTTCCGTTTATCGCTTTGTTGTCTGCATCTATCCATTCATTTGTCTGTATATCTTTTTTTTAGGAATCTGGCCTTCGTCTCGCTGCTCAACTCCCAGTAAAGTCTAATTCAGGTGTGTGGCTCTTGCTGGATGAATCTGGTTCCATCTGTCTTAGATTAAAGACTGAAGCTGAACACCAACAACCCCTTTTGTTTTTACTTTTTAAACTACAATTCATGCTTTCACTGTTTACATACAAACAATTTTGCATTGTAAACAAACTGCTTGATATTTCAATTGTTAAAATGATTACCTGTTTATAAATGTTGTTGTAGTAGTACATATGGACATGTAAAATACAGTAACTCATTTTAAAAACCATAAGAAAATGGTCATTCAGTTAGAGTGATTAATAAGGAATTTATAAATATTTTCAGAAACAATTTTTTTTAGAGTGTACATATCTGCATGTGTGAACATGATACTTTATATACTGTTTACTTTCACACTGTGATTATGAATTACCTCAATGTGGACTCCTGACCCTGATATATGAGTCTGCTGCTCACTCTTTATTAATCATTGTACAGTCTGCACCATGGAACTGAACATTTGTTATTTTTCTGCTAAGCAACCAAAGTTGTTTAGTTACTGTGCTAAAACAAAGTTTTTGAACCTTAAAACCTTCTGTATTTTGACCTAGCATTATCTAATTTAGGGCCATGTGATGGGCTTGCACCCAGTGCTATTGGAACAGGCTTTATTCCTTGTGAATCCCTGGATTGGATTAAGCATGTCTGAGAATGATATGGTATGTTTTTTCATTATCTACTTTACCAGGAAAAGCGGTACTTTTCTTTAATTAAAATTCAAAATAATAAAAAATAATCTGTACATTTTGTTCACTGCCAGAGTTAAATTATAGAACATTTGTATAGAAACAATCACTTGATTAGGATTTTGAATGGCAAAAGCAATTGTGGGGCTCCAAATATTTTGGCTTAGCACACCTTATCATGTTATACCAAGTTCTGTTTATCCTCCTAATCATTCATCCATTTTTAAAGCTACTTTTTTCATGATGGGGTGATGGAGAACAACGGTGCGTTTCACTATAGGGAGATGGAAGTTAACCAACCCTGAATGGGACACCAATCCAGTGCACACTTCCCATGGCTCACTTCAGGCCAGTTTATAGTTGACAATTAGAGCAAAAGAATGATGGATGGAACTGATGTCTTAAAAATTCCATACAAACACTTCCATAGTAAAAGACAGTGTGTCCCCAGCAACCGACTTTTGAGTTTGGTACAGATTTTAAGCATTTCTGTTTCACACTAAAGGATATAAGCAAAAAATATTAAATTCTATACTGGGATTCCTTCTACACTGATTATCCAGTTACTCTATTTTTAAGGTACTGTAATTTGTATACTCTATGAGATATAACAGAAAACTAGTCTAGACCATATTTTAGCTTGATAAAAATCTGCTTTTTTAGCTTCTTGTTAAAATTTTTTAATCTGAAATAAGTTTCTTTGTTTCCAATGGTTCTCTGTTTCAGCCAATATTATATGTTCATCATTTAATAATACCTGAAAGTATTATTTATTATGCTTACTCCTGGTGACCTGGAGCTCAATAGCCTGGTAAGATTTTATATCAATGGCTGTGTCTTTCTTTTTTCGAGTTACAGTTCAGCATGTTACATGATAGAATCTATGAAAAGATTTAGTTTGGATCAAACAAAAAGATGAAAAAACAGATTGGTGCAAAATATAGACAGGAGAGCAAGGCAAAGAGATTATTGGACAACTGGGGCCTCATATATAAATGGAGCATATAAACGAAAATGTTGCATATGCCCGTTTCCATGCTCACTTGAGATGTATAAAGACTAAACTTGCCATAAAGCCAAGCGCATTTTCACGGCAGCCCCAGACCATATGTATCTGCGTTTCTGCTTGGTTTTAAAAATGGGCGGCACCCAACATCAAAGCAGTGCTACTGTTTCTGTGCGGTCTTCCTTTCTTTTTTAGATTTGCATCCATGATGCAGGCTTTATCAAATACACCGAAATGAACTGCGTATTGTTTACAAATTTAATTCACTTGATTGTAATCATTCTGTAATAATATAGCACAGCCAATTACCATGGCTGCTTTAGTGTTATTAGAATACATTGTAAATGGAAGCATTAGAAGAGAGCACTGATTTCCTGTCCAATGATGATGACTGGCTTCTAAGAATATTTAGATTTCCAAGAGCTATCCTCTTGGAGTTGTGTGCTTTTACAATACTAGGATGTATACTTGATATCATTTTTATGTTGAAATGCATTAAAATATGTATATCACATTTTACAGAAAAATTGTTCACTTCATATAAATAATGTGCATTGTTAATAATTAAACATTTGCGGGCACAGTTGTGTGGTGGAAGCTCTGCTGCCTCACATTAAGGTGTTCGTGTCCCAGGTGTCCTCTACCAGGGGTTTGAATGTTTTCCTGGTGGGTTTCCTCCATGTGCTTTGGTTTCCTTCCAAAGGCACACAGGTTCGGGGATTTGGTGATACTAAATTAACACTGCTAGTGTATGTGTGTGCTTGTATTCACCCTGTGATGAGCTTGCATCCCATCCAGGGAAAGTTCCTGCCTCACGTTCAGTGCATGCTGGGACTGGCATGACCCTGGATGGATGGATGGATGGATGGATGGATGGAATAATTAGTTAAACATGTATAACAAAGATTTTTCAATGTTCCTTAAAAGTTTTAAAGAATTGGTGTTCTAAGCATACAGCTGGTTTTACATTTATTACAGATACTTGTTGTGTGGCGGTTGGTTACATGGAAAAAGAAAATAGAAGAACAGGAATTGTGGGTTGGTGCATTTGACAGAGACAGTACTGCTGCGTAAATTATCCCATCCAGGCTCTTGCCTGTCCCAGGAAGCATCACGTGCGAGGCAGGTGTTGTATATGATTGTTCAATTATGCTTTTGTCCATTGCTTTATGTTCGGGTGTTAATTGCTATGGTCTGCGTCTTTTGAGATGTATGACTGCTGGAGGGAGGGGTGTGGTTTAGAAGGCACGCTGTATGGAGAGTTGGTTAAACAGGGTTCAAAATAAACAGCATTTGAAACGTGATTTTGAGTGTGTCGCTACTTCAGTCTAGAGAACACTACAGCAGGAAGGATCCCTTGACAGGACACCAGCTCATTGCTACCCCTGCTCCACCGTAACCCCACATATTTAATACATGCTTCAATGCATTTCATCATGAAAATAATATAAAGTATACATCTTAGTATTCTAAAATGTTCAGAAATCTGTAATATCATGAATGTAATGTATTCTGTGTGGTGGTCACTGCCTGCATGTTCCTGCCAGCGTAAGAGAACACCCATTTAAGAAGCATGTAGCGATTATCAACTGGGTCAGGGAACATTTAGAATATGAAGTATTTAACATGCCACTTTCGTTACAGTGGGGGTTTAAGAAACTCTAGTAAATTAAATATCGATTTTAATATGAAGTTTACAACATTCTGCTTTAATGACAAAATAAACTATGAGATTAAGGTGGAAATTTCGAGGTTAAAGATCATTTTCACGTCAACTTTGGTATGTTAGTTTTTTTAGATTTGTTTGTACACAAAATATCCAGTTTTGCCCGTATGCCATGTTTTAGTATGAATTCCACACAAGGCTTTATATATGAGGCCCCAGGAGATTAAAAGCAAACCAAAAAAGACACACAAAGCATATTAAGAAAAAACATTGCATGACTCAGATCCAGAAAATACAAGATTCAATTGTCATCAATGCACAATTTCTAGACAAAAGTCAAAGCAAAGAAAATGAAAAAAATCATCTAAAAGCTTGTCTTTTTGGAGCCTCATACAGGATTTCTCCTTGTCTGTCCAAAGTGTGTTATTCTTATGGTGACTTGCTTTGAGTTATCTAGATCTCCTGTGCTCATGTTCTGGGTTTTCCTTGCACTTCTGAGCCACAATGAGGCAGAGCGATCTATAACAGTACTTGTATGAAACTCTGGGTCCTGGATTAATCTAAGGCATTTAACATGAAATGAAGAAGATTGATGGCCTTTCCCCGTAGTAAAATTACTGCACAGAAAAAAAAAATCATATGATATTTCAAGCTTAAAAATAGTTTGAAAATGCAATTAACTGTTAACAGCCAGATCCTGTACATGTCCAGTTATTATTGATGATGGAATACAGAACGCAGCTTTTCAGTTGTATGCAAAATTAATTTACTTTACCATTATAGTCAAGATATTTTGTAAATGGCAAATAATCCTTCAGGTCCTTCAAGATTTCCTCTAGCCAAAAAAAAACTGTCTGATAATTACAGACAGGTCACCTAAAAATGATCATGACTTTCTCTGATGGCAGTATTATTTTCACTAGTCTTTTTGACAGTTTCGGTGATCTAACAAAGGGAACCATTTTTTTTAACTGAAGGGTGAAACTAAGAGGATATTTAAATAAACGCATGGCAAGTCTTTCCAGTTCACAGCTGTTGCTTTAAAAAAAACTTAGGATTTTCTATATGCTTCTTCCTGGTTTCTTCAGGGCTAACATTTTTCTCTTCCGTCAACATTTGTGAACAAAAATACCCAGAGGTTGTCTTTTTTTAAAATGTGATGGTTTCCTAAATAGTTTTGTTTCTTATTTACCAAATGTCTTTCATTTTAGTTTCTTCCATTAATTTATTTTTAATTTTGGAAAATAATTTACTGAATTCCAATCATTTTGTTATATACAACCAGAGTGGCACCTTAGAAATACAAATGTGCAAGGAATATTGTCACAGGCACAGCCCAGCTCCTCCGCTTACATGACCACAGGGGTTAGCTACACCAGGGGCTCCCAAACTTTTGGACATCAAGTACCACCTGAGGTTAAGTGAGTTGCGTTGTGTACCACCTGCACCTTGTTGAAAGGGAGGGAGAGCTGTAAGGGGGGGGGAAGTTCGGGTCTAAACCGCCCCGATGTCTGAATAAAAGTTAAAGAATTGGAAGAAATTATGCATAAAATCAATGAAAAAATTTGTGCATGTACATAAATTGATAAATTCCGCCCCGAAACTAAATCCTGCCTTCGGCCTGTATGTGACGCAGTTACCGAAGACGAAATGGTATTGGCTTTATGCTTAGATCTAGTGACTACGATGAAATACAGCGGCAGTGCACGTATAACAACAAACGCGAGCGGTTTCTGTGAGGCAGAGTTACCGAAGACTAAATAGTGTCGCCGTTGTGCTTTCATCTAGTGACCAAAAGCTCAAACAGTGAAGAAGTAGAAGTTGACTTCTGCGAAACGGAATTATGGTAGCGTTAAATGAACTAAATACTGATTCGAATAATAGGTTTTATTTATTCAGATGACAAAATTTAACACCACACTAAATTTGGGAAACCACGTGTTATTGTATTTAAACAGCTTCATTGGTTTTTGCTCACAACAGGCTTGTCATAAAGGGTTTTGCACAGATAAATTTAATTTCAGGGAACGCGATGCGTACCACCTGAAAAGGCTCTGTGTACCACCAGTGGTATGCATACCACAGTTTGGGAACCGCTGAGCTGATTGCATCCATATGTAATTTACATTTTTACACAGCAACATTTAATTATATAGCACATTTTCATACAAATGGTGTAGCTCAACATGCTTTACGAGAAGAAGAAAGAAAAGTTTATATGAAACAAAAATAAGATTAGGCAATACCAAGTAACAAAGAATAAAGTAAGGTCAGATGGCCAGGAGGACAGAAAAAAAAAAACTCCAGATGAGTCAGAGAAACAAAACAAAATCTGCAGGGGTTCCAAGGCCAAGAGACTATCCAACCCCCACTGGCCATTCTACTTAACATAAATGATCTAAATCAAATACACCCGCTATTAAAACGTGTCTTCCATGTTCGCTCACATTATCTGCCCAGCACAGCTCAATGCAGCTACTAAGCTGTAGCAAGAATGGAAGCTAGGATGTTCATAATGACCCAACAAGGAAAAAGAGAACAGAAGGTGACATGCCACACTGATGATATAAAGAGATTTACTGTTTTAGTCTGATGCCAAAGATGTGACCTGGTATGTTTAATTCACTTTTTAAAGCTTCACAAGTGTCAGGGCTGGCTACCCTTCCACAGCTTACCGTACTGTTGCTACTACCCAGCACAATTCCTTTGTGTTTCAGTTGTCTTGACTCTTTTATGAGGACAGAAAATGTTTTGTATTTCCACTCATGCTAAATGTGATTGCTATACGTTTCTGACCAGCTTTGAGTGTGGTCTTTGTGATCCGTCACTGGCATGTTTACACCCAATTTTGTAATGTAGACAAGTGCCATCAGATTGTGACACATTTTAATCCAGGTGTAAATGGATGTACTTTGCGTTACAAATTTGTGGCTGTATCCTGATTAACACTGATGCAATATTTTTCAGTCAGTGCTGATTTCAGTTCTATGGCTGCTAGTAAATGTCCTAACCATCTGCAGCTTCCAAGAGAAGAAAAGCTCATAAAAAGAGAAGGAAGTTTAAAGAAATATGCATGATAGAATACATGATTGTACCAGTATGTCTTGTTTATAAAGAAAATGTGGCAATATTTCTTTGTTGATGTATTGCACCCTATGTTAGTTATATACTATTATTTTGGACCTCAGTAATATTGAGTGTGATACCACTACTTTAACCCTTTATTTTCTGTTTTACATTTTGAGGTTGCATAAGCCAGTGTATAGCCTTGCATCTTTGGTCACAAAACAAAAGACAATCAAACTTGGGTGGCAGCCCATAACAGAGAAAGATGACTTACACAACCATACAGGACAAATTTAGCGTTGGCAATAAACCTGTTGTGCACGTGTTTGACGTGCTGTGATGAAAGTGGATGACTGGTGCAATATATTGTTCAATATATTTCATAAATATTTTCATAAAGAATATTTGAAAACAGAACAACTGTGACAGGAACAGGCCGTTAAACCCAACAAGCTCATCAATCCTATTAACCTAGATTCTCCTACATAACTTCAGTTTCTTCCGATATCCCAAAGCTGTACATATTAGACTGCCAGTGTATTCTATGTTAGTCAGGAGTGTGCCTCAGGAGTGCTTGTTTTGTACTGCTCCAAGGTCCATTTCTGCTTTTCACCTGAGGCTGCCAGGATAGACTCCGCCTCTTTGTAACCCTGGTAGTGAACCAAATGGCTTACAATAAAACAGAATGATTATTACTTTTTTATTAAGCAGAACATTACTGTAGATAAGATAAAGGGAATTCAGATGAGCAGAAAAAATTAAAATGGAGATATAAAACAAAAAGGAAACAGCTAACCTCTGAAAAGAGCCTTGCTATATTCTAGACTGCATTCAAATGTTCCCTTTATTATTTATATGTCATATTGCATTTGGCTTTGTATTGATCTGTTTTACATTATCGTATTGTTCATGTTCTCAAAAACAATTTACAGAGAATCACATTATAACATAAAAAATAGAATGTACAGTGAATGCATCCTAATTCCTTTTTATTATTTTCCTCTTACATTGCTCCATGGTACGACTAACTGGATAAACTCGCACTCTGTACCACACCTTTCAGCATTAGTTGTATACAAAGCTATGATTTCATTCATTTAGGAGTGCCACTGATTAAGTGCATATTTTTTGAACCAAAAATAAAATATGGATCTGGCAGCTCCACACCTGGTCATTATCTTTGTTGAGTCAGCATGTTCTTCCTGTGTGTGTGTGTGTGTGTGTGTGTGTGTGTGTGTGTGTGTGTGTGT
>JANRMT010062834.1:6330341-6391723 GCA_026402145.1 Polypterus bichir lapradei
TGTGTGTGTGTGTGTGTGTGTGTGTGTGTGTGTGTGTGTGTGTGTGTGTTTGGGTTTACTTATTGGTACTCAGTTTTTCCTCCAACACCTCAAAAGCATAAGATTGTACTAATTGATTGCTATAATTACTCAAATAATAAATTGTCTTTTAGTTTTTACTATCATGTTTATTATAAACGTATTATTTTTTATTTCCTTTTTTATTATTAAAGGGATGTGGGGAGCTGGAGCCTGTCTTGGGAACATGGATGCAAAGATGGAGTCTTTCCTCACTGGCACACCAGTTCACTACAAGGCACACTTGCACATACCTATACTCCAGTCATGCTATGCCAGTGCATCAGGTCAGGTGAAAACTCACGCCAGCAACAGGAGAATGTAGAAAGTCAGTGGCTAGTTTTGGAATTGAACATATACTCCCAGAGCTGTGAGGCAGCTGTGCTAACTACTGGACCAATGTCCTGAACATACTTTTTATCTACTGTCTTAGGATCTTAGCCTATACTGGCCTCGTCAGGAACAAGGCAGGAACCATTTCAGAGCAGACTGACTCATACATTGACAATTTGCTGTCAGAAATTAATTTAACATCCATCTCATTGAGATGCAAAAGGAAATCAAAATATTGAAAGTGTAAACTCCAAACATATATGGCCTAGGTTAGGGTTTGACCTCATCCAGAGCTACGAGCAGAGTTAATCACTATATTTTAAAGTGTGAAAAATAATATTCTATGCTAGGTGCTGCTAGGTTTGATTATGAACCCATTCAGCATATAATTGACATTTTACATGCTCTCCCAGAATCTTTACATCAAGGGAGGCAAAAGTATATGGTATTTATCTACACTGAGCTTAATTCTGTAAAGATTTGTATACATAGTTGAAAGCATGCAAATAAGTAAAATTGTTAAACCATAAAACTGATTTTATGATTGTATTTGACATGATTTTATTAGTCTTGCTACCACTCGTGATAATTTATTTCATTCTGCCTCACATTATGTAACAGGCAATAAGATTCTTATTTTAGTCATGGAAAATCCCTAAGTCTTTCTAGCTGTTACATTTGTACTGAAGGTGTTAAAATAAAGTATACTGGGTAAAGTGCAATCAGTCATTTCTTGTTTTCCTGGCTGTTACTATCATAAAGCAATTTTCAATTATAGCACATTACATATTTATAGTATCTTCTGTGGGTGCCCAGGAGGAAGGACAGGAATCCTGGCTGGCATAACAGAAGGTTTCATACCTGGCCAGGAGGCCATAATTGAAGGACCAGGAGAATGGACTCACCAGAAGCAGGTCATTCCCCCACACAGCATGTGGCAGTATTTCTTAGGGCTAAACGTGATTGGGACACCCGCAGGGTTGGATGGGAAATGGAGTCTGGAAACGCAACCCTGTCTTACACAGCAGGTTCTGTTCAAGATATCTCAACGGGAATGGATCTGTCTCATAGGTGCTTCGTGCATTATATTCAAACACACCTAAAAAAGACACATGGTGATCAAAAACAAAGCATTTACATTTCTTAATTAACTATCCTCCATTCGCTAACAATTAAGATGAAGCTTCAGCTACATCAGTTTTGCACAGGCGTCTCCAATTTTGTGTAAATGTTAAAGAGGTGGGATAAAAATATCGACATTTAGGTCGAGATACAGTGCTATTTCATTTGATTGGATATGAAAGACGTTTTTTGCTATTATAAATCTAATTCCTTATGTGCTCTGCTTCATCCTGCTTCCACTTCAAAACCGGTCCCGCCCACATGCAGCCAACACGGCATTTCTCAATTCCTAATCGTCCTCTTCCAAACCCTTCCCCACGCTGCCTGCGGCTCCTCTTCAAAACCGGTCCCGCCCACACTCAGCCAACACGGCATTTCTTGATTCCTATTCGTCCTCTTCCAAACCCTTCCCGATGCTACCTGTGGCCTCCCATACACCTTGGTATTTTCATTATACTGCGACGGTTGTTTCCTAAGCCTTTGTTATAAGATGAACGACAGTATCTTCTTTGTCAACGGGTTTTTGTACAACGTCATCTGTATGCCAGGATCCGGCAACTGCCTGTTCCTATCAGTGGGTTATTTCTTGACACAAACGGTTGACGAAGGCAATGCACCGTTTTCCGTTCCTATTCTTACACCGCCGTATGCTACGGCGGACGTCGGCTATCTAATAATTATTATTATTATTTAGGTTATGTTAATTGGTTGTAACAAACAATGGGGTGTGTGTGTGTGCTTATATGTGTATGTGAGGGAGAATGATCCCTGTGATGGACTAGAGTTTTGTCCAATCCTGGTGAGATGACCTTTAGCCTCAGAAAACCTTGAAATGAATTCAGAAGGTTCTAGAACCTACCTCATGATCTCAGTCCATTGAGGGCTACAGTGCCTGCACAGGCCTCAAGTTCACCTGAATGTTATGTATGTGCACATTTTCTAGCTCCTAACAGAGACATGAGCACATGTTCAACTTATAGTTAAAAGTAGCCAAGCACTTATTTTGTAAGTTGAAGACCTTTGTGCCTCAAAGTCCCAAATCTAATAATAAATTTAATGCTACTAATAATAAAGCAATATAGTTTTATACATTTGAAAGCTCATTATTATTAGAAGGAACTGTGTGTCATTCACACATGCCAAAGATTATTCTTATCACATCAGAGATAGTCACTCATTTTAGCAGATTGTGAATGGCATTAACAGACTATCCCAAGAAAATTATTTTTAAGGCTAGTTATCTAGTGTGATTAGGTGGCATTTTCAGAGCTCCTCCAAGATTGTCATGCATACTCCCAACCAAGAGAGGGCATACTTACTGACTTCTTCTCCCTTTTTATCCTGTAGACATGATGAAGAATTACTGGTAGACAAATCACTTCCTGTCCAAACAAGTCTTGCCTCTTCCGTCTCCACCTTTATTTAAAGAAAGAGAACCTGCGTCTGAGAGAGACACAACTCCGTTTCAGAACCAACCTTTTTTCAGGACAGTTTGTGATCATCTACTCTGATCACTTTTCTTTGGTCATCTTTGATTTTGTTTGTCTTTTATTAAACTAAGGGGACTCTGCCCCTTGCTCACTTCGCTCGCCAACCCCTATGTGGGCCCTACGTAAAAAATATTAAAACTTAATAAATTGAAAGAAAATTATGTTTCATGTTGTGTTAGAGGTATTCGTTGAGTTATACATTTTTGTTCTGTTTGGCTTTGAAATTAACATGCAAATTCTTTTTAAACTTACACTTTTACAGTAACACAACAAAACAAAAACAGTATTTGGAATTAACTTTTCATCCATATCAGAATTTTGGTTCCGTGTTTAGACTTACATTGTGACAATGTAAAGTATAACTGGCCGTGAATGAATATCGTTTCTTTTTCTCTAATAAATAAACCGACTTTGTCGAATGTTTGTCCCTGTGATTTGTTAATTGTCATAGAAAAAGCTATTCTAATGGGAATCTGTAAATGTTTTAATCTAAATACCATTATTGGCTGTAGAATTTCTAATACATCTGATCATTTAACTCTTTCGATTCTTGTTGCATTGCTTCTCTGTGATCATAAATATAAACCTGACCAAATTGGGGTTTCTTTGAAATTAAACTTATAGTAGCTTTAATTGTTGTGGGACCGGAGATTCTCATAGCGTATGGTCCTGAATCGTGTAAATCTACATTTTGAGTATTGAATGATGCGAACGCGAACAGATTATTGTAGATTCAGATATTTTGCCTGTAGTGTTTGTTGATTTCACTTTCACCAAATAACAAAACTTTTAATTCTTGTGGATACGTCTCTTCATTTTGAAGGAACACTACTTTTCCCTGATGGCAAAATGAGTTAGACGATCTACAAGTCTCTGACTTAAACTTTAAAGCCGAAATAATATCTACATACTTCTGTCATATCACCTATGTCCATATATTCTCATTTTAGTACTTTCATAACCTCCTAACCTGCTCTGCATGTGTATCTCTCAATCTTTTCTCTCCAGTGCTTTTGGGACTCTTTTCAATGCTCTTCCCTTTCTTCTTCGCGTAGTTGTTAACGTTTCATCTAGAACATACTAAATTATTGTCCAGAAAAGGACTACATCAATGGAAACGAAAAGATTGTATGTCTTGTATTAAAATAAGGAAAATTTAAAAATGTATAAGTGCTGAGAGCACAGGAACTGTGTCTGACAATAGCATTCACACGAATGAGAGGTGAGTGGACCGTGGGTGTGGTTGTAAATGGTTGAGAGGAGGGCGGGACTTGTAAAAATCTCTTGGCAAAAAGTCTCATCTCGCGGGACATGAAATTATCTCTCTGAAAAGTCTCGTCTCAGGTTTTCGTTTTCTAATAGAAAAACTCGTTTTGGTGTGGAAACAAACCAACCCTTTGTCTTGTCTTGTATTTCACAGTGTAATAACGAGAAAAGAAACAGGTAAAGAGTTGGGGCACTGTAATGATCCCTGTATAATCAGCAGATTGAAAAATAATGATCTATATTTTTGGTCTTTGCAGATGTGAGTATACTGTATCTTTGACTGACTGAAAGATGGCTCTGGAGTAATGTTTTCAGTCTGGAGATTTCAGGTGATCGGGAACCCATTATGGATGCTACTGTCAATCAGTACTTCTTCAGAGGGAGAAAGAGAAAAGGCATTGGTTGGGAGTGTAATTACATTTATATGAGCATAAGTGTATGTGTGTGAGAAGAGGTAGTATGGGTTTATTTGGTAATGAAAAAAGCTGTGTAATATTGGAATTGGGTTGGCACAGTGGTAGCGCTTCTGTTTCGCAAAAAGGAGACCAGGGTACACACTGTGCATATTCTCTTTGTGTCTACCTTGTAGTTTTTTCCCCCAGTTTGAAGACATGCAGGTTAGGTGGCTTGCCATTGCTACATTGGACCCTGATGTGTGTTAGTTCACCCTGCAATGGACTGACAACTTGTCCATGGATTTTTCCTGCCTTAAACCCAGTGATTGCTCGGATAAGCTCCTGGCCCATGCTCTGGATAAGTGGGGATAGAAAGTGGATGGATATTAATAATAATAATAATAATTCATTACATTTATATAGCACTTTTCTCAGTACTCAAAGCACTGTCCACACAGGGAGGAACCAGGAAGCGAACCCACAACCTTCCACAGTCTCCTTACTGCAATTCTCTGTGACAAGATTGTCTTGCATTTTTAAATACATCAGTATTTTGAGTGGCCTCCATTAGAATGTAATAGTGAAATAATTATCTTTGGTAAGTTGCTGTATTGTTTTGTCAAGTAGTCCTGTAGTAAATTCTTCCAAACCTCTGTGGTCCCCGGCCGGGGCTGGAGCCCGGCCTGGGACGCCCAGGAGGACCGGAGGAGGGCTTGTGCCTTCTCCAGACCGCGAGGGGGCGTCCGCCCTGGTTATGTTGGGGGCCTCGGGTGAAGGGCTTGGAAGCCCAGCCCTGTAGGGACCCGTGGCCACCTCCAGGCGGCGCCCCAGTGCCTGAATATCCCGGGAGCCCAGCACTTCCGCCACACCAGGAAGTGCTGGGGGGAAGACGACAGGGGACACCCGGACGGCTTCTGGGTGTGCAGCCGGCACTTCCGCCACACTGGGGTGTGGCTATGAAGGTATGCCGGGAAGCAGCTGGAGCCCTTCCGGGTTCCTATTTAAGGGGCCGCCTCCCTCCAGTCATTGGCGGATGTCGGGTGGAAGAGGACGGAGCTAGAGGGAGGACTGGAGGCGGCCAGGAAAGAGAGGCACAGAGACTGTGAGGCCTGGACATTGGGGGAGTCGGTGCTGGAGGCACTGGGGTTTATGGTGCATGTTAAATCTTGTAAATAGCTGTAAATAAAAGTGTGTTGGGTGCAACAACGATGTCCGTCTGCCTGTGTCCGGGTCCGAGTCCACACCTCTTACAGGATTAATTGTAACTCCACTTTTGAATTTACTTGCTTTTTCTTCCTCATTTACAGTTTTACTTCAATAGAGTTTGGGACCGTTGCAAAGCCAGTCCAGTGCTTGTTAGTGTTGCATCTGCAAAGGTCGACTGTAAATATTTTTCGGTTGTGTTTGCTCTATATTTGGTGTCGCTATCAGGATGAAAAATGTGTTACATTTCTACCATTAGCATACTTGATTAGGCCAATCATTACCTCCTTAAATTGAATGAGGTGTGAGGTTGTTGGAATGTAAAAAACACATGGAATTCCTGGGGAACCTTGAGGGGAGGTCTGGGAACCAAACTCACGTTATTCTTTCCATCTCACAGGATATCAGTATGTTATTGGAAAATAGCACTCCTGCTTGTTACATTTTATTATATTAATATTACTTTGTGTGTTATGTAGTGTTGAACATGTAAATCAACACCTAATTACCCAGATCACTAGCTTATAAATAATTTTCTTGAATGGCCTAAGATTCTAGCACTGTATTATAAAAGACCTAAACCTGTTAAAATTGGCAAATTATACATTTCAAGGAAACCACCTGAATAAAACTGAGAACTCTGCTTGTGAATGCGTAAAGCTCTCTATTGGAAATCTTTATGTTTGTAAACCCTAAAGCGGTACAGCAGTAAGTTTCCTAATTTCTTTGCAGCCTCATGTACTGATTGAAATGATGCAGTCTATTGAATCCCTCATTCTTTTCATTTGATGGTTTATGAGTCATTGCGTATTTCTTTTACGCCCCAATTCTTCAACTCACTCATCACATTTTATTTTCTAGTGGTGGGAGCTCCACAGACAGCTCCATTAAGATCACTAAATGAAATATTGTGGGCTTTATTGTATGTCTAGCTTCAAGGCATATATAGGATAAGACCATTTAATACAAAAATATTTTGATTTAAGTGAGAAGTTGCACTTTAAAATATATACCAGCAGTGCCTGTTAATCATTATGGAAATTAATGCACACAAATAAAAATAAACAACCCTTTCCTTTGATCTCATTATTGAATTTATTCAGGTCATTCTGCCATGCCCCAGTTCCCTAACTTGCAATTCCAAACAGGTGCCTTTAGGGTACTGTATTTCACATTAGTGCTTCTTTTCTGAAATCAATAAAGTTATTTTGTTAAGAGTAGAAACCCCAATTCCTCAATTAGATTAAAAGCAGTTGATGTGCTTCAGAATACATATTATAAGACAGCAACAGGAACTTCTTTAAGCCAGTAACTACAATGTGGTTATGCATCATGTAAAGGACACAAGTCTTGAAAATAAATAAAAATCTTGCAAAAGGTGTCTTGAGTCAGTTTCAAAAATGTTAAAAAGTGAAACACAGATGCTCTTATCAGGTGTTCTTAAGAAACTTAAATGATGACACTTGATTCTGCAAACAATTCTAAGCAAATATGTCACCAAACAGATAAACTTCAAGTGCACTTTAGTTTTTATTGTCTTGATATAGTGACCACCATCATTAGATACGTATATGTTAACATACACTATATTTTTTTGTGTTGGAGCACCGCCAGCAGTATAAAATAGGTTAAAGGGAATGTTCACCCTCTTGACATGTTGGCTTGTGTCAATACCCGGGCTAGTTGTAGGTCTGTTGCTTACATTATTTTTCTGGTGTAAAGTGTGCTGACCATGCTATTAATAGTGTATTGAATCATTGTATAGCAATTCCAAAATACACTTAAAAATGCAATGCCTCTAGCAGATGTTTATTTTATAGGGTTAGAGGTCGCCTCAGACATCTGCTAGCCAACAAGTTAGAGCTTAACTATGCTACATGTTTGTCTTAATACATTCAGCAGGGCCTCAATACTACTGTCCACAAATGGAAAAGCCATTCGGACTATCAGGACAACTCCTAGTGAGTTTCTTTTACTTTTGGACCATGTGGTCGGGCCACAAACTGTGAGAGTGAGCAAGCAAATGAGAGAGAAAGAGATAGAGTGAGGTATAAATATGATTGGCTCACACTGCATCCTTAGTGCACCTGCTCAATCACATGACTCTCCTAATCCATGGGCCCCGTCTACTGACCTAATCTAACTGTGAGACATGGTGCAGGGCAAAAATGAGAGGAGAAATGGAGAAACGTTTTTCAAGAAAATGGAAAGGTGGTCTAAAACAAAGAGAAAAAAATTAAACACAGGCCAGCCACATGTAAAGAAAATAGTGATTTATGAGTGAGTAACTGCAACAATATATATACTGTATAAACTGCTCAAAAAATTAAAGGAACACTTTGAAAACACATCAGATCTCAATAGGAAAAAATTCTGCTGGATATCCATACTGATATGGACTGGGTGATGTGTTAGGAACAAAAGGATGCCACATCGTTCGATGGAAATGAAAATTATCAGCCTACAGAGGACTGAATTCAAAGGCACCCTGAAAATCAAAGTGAAAAAATGATGCGGCAGGCTAGTCCATTTTGCCAAAATTTCATTGCAGCAACTCAAAATTGTACTGAGAAGTTTGTACGACCTTCACGAGCTTGTATGCATGCCTGACAACGTAGGGGGGTTTGGGGGGCATGCTCCTAATGAGACGATGGATGGTGCCCTGGGGGATCTCCTCCCAGATCTGGACCAGGGCATCATTGAGCTCCTGTGGCAGTCTGAGGTGCAACCAGGCGCCGTCGGATGGACTGAAACATAATGTCCCAGGGGTGTTCTATTGGATTTAGATCAGGCGAGTGTGGCGGTCTGTCAATGGTATCAATTCCTTCATTCTCCAGGAACTACTTGCATACTCTTGCCACATGAGGCCGGGCATTGTCATGCACCAGGGGGAACGCAGGACCCACTGCACCAACATAGGGTCTGACAATGGGTAAGGATTTCATCCCAATACCTAGTGGCAGTCAAGGTGCTGTTGTCTAGCCTGTAGAGGTCTGTGTGTCCCTCCATGGATATGCCTTCCCAGACCATCACTGACCCACCACCAAACCAGTCATGATGAACGATGTTACAGGCAGCATAACGTTCTCCATGGCTTCTCCAGACCCTTTCACATCTGTCACATGTGCTCACGGTGAACCTGCTCTCATCTGTGAAAAGCACAGGGCGCTAGTGGTGGACCTGCCAATTCTGGTATTCTATGGCTAATGCCAATCGAACTCCATGGTGCCAGGCTTGTATATAAACATCTAGGCATGGAAGTGTGTCTGTCTGTCTGTCCGGCCAGAAGTGCAATGCTACAGCATGAAGCTCAAAGAGTCAGCAAGGCAGCCCCAAGTTAACCCGCTGATAGACAACGGGGCGACTATGTCTGCAAAACGAAACTGCCGACTCTGCATTTCAGTTTTTTTTCTGAAAAATTTCACTAGTTTCTAGGAGCCCAGGCTTTTTACAGCACGGGCTTACACAGCTAGTACAGTATATATATTTATATCTTCTTATATAATACGCTACCGTGGCTGTTCATTTGTCTGTCCAGGATTTTAAATCCCCTGTAGCTCGCAAACCGTTTCACCTATTGACTTGAAATTTGGCACACATATACTACGTGCCTTCTACTATCCGCTTTCAAAGTGATGATTTTTATTACTCTCTTTATTTTTATTTTATTTTATTGTAGAATCAACTCTCGACAGCGCACAGCAGGGTGGCCGTGTGGCGCATGCGTATGGGCACCGTTCTCATTCCCTACCACCCTCGCTAATCATTCTTGAGGCAGATTGAAGACATAAGTGCCAGCTTAAGTGAAAAATTAAAGAAAACGTACTAAGTAATTGGAACACAAAAACTAACTTAATCAGTTTTATCGCGAAAAGATGTCGACAAAAGAAGAGAAGCAGCGGGCCGCTAAGCTGGAGAAAAGAAGAGCTGCTCAGGAAGCAGCAAGCGCATCAACCTCTGAGCAAACGAATGCTAAACAGAGACAGAGAAAGAGTCTGAAAACTAGGAATCCTCAAGTTGAGTGTATTCACTGCACGTTATCGTGCAGTACGCCGTTACTGGTATACAATAATACAAGTATATATACCCGTGTGTCCATCTGGTTGCTGTGTCTCTGTTATCCTACATATGGTGCATCACAAATATTATCTCTGCTTTAACAGAGGGGTGGCCAACTCCGATCCTGGAGAGCCACGGTGGCTACAGGTTTTCATTCGAAATATTTTTTAATTAGTGACTAGTTTTTGTATCTAATTAACTTCATTTAATTTATTTGCTATTTGAGACTCAGTCCCTTTAAATCAAGGCTGAACAATGCCAGTGCCGAAGGACTGCAGTGGCTTCAGGTTTTTGTTCCAACCTGAATTCCTTCATGGATAATCATTCATTACTAATGAAGCACTTAGTGCTCAAGTGACATTTTTCTGCCGCATTTTAGTTGTCTTGTTTGTTAAGATTTTGAACCCTTAATTGCTTATTTTAGTCTCAAACAGCTCCGTTCATTTTTTCATTCCAAATTGGTTACTTACCCTCACGTATTCTATTTCTCTTCTCGTTACTCAAACGTGGCACTTGGTGCCACGGCCCCTCTGCCAAGTTGTTTTGCCTGCTTAAGGTAAAGTCATCCCTGATGGAGAATCTCAGGAATTGTGGGAAAGAGGGGTCCTTTCATTCGATTAGCGCTATTTCAGCTATGGAATGGCCAAATGGGTGAGGCAGCTTGATGGATGAGGTCTCCAGGACTCTAAAGAGGGGACTGGGTGGTCTCGTGGTCTGGAATCCCTACAGATTTTATTTTTTTTTTTCTCCAGCCGTCTGGAGTTTTTTTTGTTTTTTCTGTCCCCCCTGGCCATTGGACCTTACTCTTATTCGATGTTAATTAATGCTGATTTATTTTGTTTTCTTATTGTGTCTTTTATTTTTCTGTTCTTTATTATGTAAAGCACTTTGAGCTACTGTTTGTATGAAAATGTGCTATATAAATAAATGTTGTTGTTGTTGTTAAACAAATCCAAATCATATTATGTGATATCATCTACTGTTAAATTCTACTCCGTACTTCTAAAATTTTTATTTTTATACTATATTGAGGATTTGTTCTGTTCTGTGTATTGTATTGTATTGACCCCCTTCTTTTGACACCCACTGCACGCCCAACCTACCTGGAAAGGTGTCTCTCTTTGAACTGCCTTTCCCAAGGTTTCTTCCATTTTTTCCCTACTAGGGTTTTTTTGGGAGATTTTTCTTGTCTTCTTAGACAGTCAAGGCTGGGGGGCTGTCCAGAGGCAGGGCCTGTTAAAGCCCATTGCGGCACTTCTTGTGTAATTTTGGGCTACAAAAAATAAATTGTATTGTATTGTATTGACTGTTTTAACTGCTCCTTATTAGCAATAAAATTCAAATGACAAAGGAACCAGCAGTACTACATCTAGCTTGTCTCCATTTCCTCCCATGTGTATTCATCATCCACTATTTGGTTTAATTAAGTACTCAGAAGGAAACTGAGGGGAAAATGAAGGACCAAAAATTACTCACTTGTTTTAGGCTGCAGATCACTTGGATGATACATGTATCATTAGAAAGGAAAAAAAAAATCTGTGATTTAAGAATGACCTGGCATGGCGGAGTTAAAACACTAACAAGTGTAACTGCCACACAGGATGGATAGGCATCCCGACCAAGTGAGGGGAAGGTTCCTTAGCAGGATGGGAGACCCCAGGTGGATGGACAGGCATCCTGGCAGAGAGAGCATGGTATGCCTTACTTGATCAACACTCTCCAGATGGATGGACGCACATCTCAGATGATGGAGAGAAAGATTCCTTACCTGGATGGGAAGTCCCAGGCAGATGGAGAGGCTTCTCGGAGGGATATACTGTATATTTGGAATACCTTCCCTGACCTGGATAAAAGGGAAGAGCAGGGAAGGACTGTTACTGAGGGCTGCTTATTACCCTGGGACACTAGATGCCCCCTAGCTTTAACACAAGCCATGAAATTAAATAAAATCTGTTATTGATGAGAGTTAGCTTCTAATTAAGCAACTGAGTTAGAACAAAAACCTGCAGCCACTGCGGCTCTCCAGGATCAGAGTCGGCCACCCCGCTATAACAAATGACATATAACAGATGAGCCATTTGTTGGAATGACAAATTCAATGCATTTTATTACTGCATCCATTAGAAACTACATTTCAATAAATGGTAAACTGCAAATGTTACCATTGAGTTCAATGTTGATTACTTAGATTTCAACCTGTCTTCGGCCCGTCTTTACTTTATATGGTAAATGCAGCTAGGAACAAAGATAAAGTGTTGGGGCACCATCCAGTAAACCCCATTTAAATGGCAGTGGTGAAAAAGTCATCAATAAGCATAAACTCAGCCAGAGTGCTGAGCAGTATAGTGTCTTGTTCAGATGTGAGTTGAAGTGTGACTGATGTCTTGCAGCCAGTTATATACCTTCGGACAGGAACGACAGAGCTTGTAGCAGAAGCAGAAGTGAAATCATTTGTCTTCAAGCCTCTGGTCTTCAATTCTGAGAGCAAAAGAGGGAAAGATGTAAATGACAGTGTTAACCTGCAACTTGGGGTGGACTTAGAAATAATATAGAAGCCCTGAAGATGCCCTCTATTCACACATGTATGACTACATATAATGTAAAAAGCACCTCCTGCAATCGCCATGTCTGGCTATCAGTCGGTCTTTCTGCAATAAACAACTCAGCTCCCGGTGGACAAACTTTGTTAAAATTCCGGCCACTAATTCTTCAAGGAAATTTGTTAATAAATCTCAAATACAGCGCTGTATACATTTTCAAAATTTCAAAAGCTCCCTTTTAAAAGCATTGGCTAAATTTAAAAAACCTCTATCTTAAAACTGATTAACATTCTGTGTGACTTCAATTACAGATTAGTTTACTGTTTCAAATCTGTGTTGAGGGAAGTCACTTCAACTGCTCCCTCGTGGTCCAAAGTAGCCAACAATATTACTTTGAGACTTAAGCAGATTTTAGGTGTTCTTCAAATACGTCTTCCAGAAATATTGTTTTTATGAAATTTGAACTACAGGTAGTCACAGACACATTCCACAATCAACAACTAACAAATGGACATTAGTCATGCCATTTTCACATTTACATTTACAGATGTTTTATTCAAAGTGACTTACAAAAGAGGTCAACATAACTGAGTTATCATCAGTCTGGGGGACTCTTTGGGAACAAGTGTTACATGACAAGGATACAAAATTGATTATTACAAGAGAAGAGCTCAGAACAGAAATGCAAGAGAGTTACAATCCCTCATTCATAAAAACTTTTTTTACGTCACCTTCTAGTCTGCTCACTACAAAAGCTATTGAGCCACCACTACGTTTTGAACTACATGATATTGTAAAGTGTCATTGAAAAGCGAGTATTTAATGTAGTCTTGTGACATTGCAGGTTGGCTCCATGCTACCAGTTCCTTCTGGAAGCCTTTTAAACCCACCGTGATCAATAACGTTACTGAGATGAGCCGGGCAAATGAGGACACATAAAAGGTAAGGGGTAGGTGTAAAGAAGTGAACAGTGCTTTTATTAAAATCCATTCACAAACAAAAGTGCAAATTGTGTAGTGCAATTAAATAAAAACAATGAGGTTAAAAGCCAGAGACAGAAGCCCCAGTGCTTCCCTTCAAACCTAGCCTCTCCTCCCTTATTCTGTCCGGACCTTCCAGAAGGAGGAGGAGATGCCTGCTGACATATGCAGTTAACCTTCAAATCACAGGCCGGGTCCTTGCTGCCCATAGCTTTACAGCAGGGCTTGCCATCCAAGTCTGGGCCCAGGTCCCAACTGTCCATAGCTCCCAATCTAGGCCTCACATGTTCCCCTGCCGCCAGTCCCTTGGCGTCTGTGGCTGACTCCAAATTTTGGGCCACTCCTACTCCCAGGTAAAGGCTCATTTGGAGCACCCCTTCCTGTCCCTACAGCTCCGAGGCTCACACCAGACCACCTGCCTCTCACTCCATTCAGCATGGGTTCTCTCTCTCTCTCTCTCTCACTCTCTCTCTCTGTCTCGGTCTCTCTCTTTTTTCTCCTTCTCCCCATTTAACCTCCTTCTTATCCTTCTATTCTTAATTGATGGCTATTCTTTCTGGCCAGTCTATTCTCTTCTGCGATGATCCCACCCCCTTTTCCCCATGCAGGCTTCTCTTTACTCTGCCTGTTTAATTGGATTCGGGTGCGAGGAGCCATTCCCTCTGCAGCCCCATCGAGGTGGCTGACTGATCTGCCCACCTCTGCATGTGTATGCGGTGCGGCTAGCCAGCACCTCCATTAACCACGGAGTGAAACCCACTCATGCACATCCACACCTGATTGGTGCCTGTACCTTCTTGGGGTGCAACTATTTATTTAAAATTGCCACCTCTTGCGAAGCCACAGACCCGCTGTACCACAAGTCTACTAATATACGGAATTGCATTCTATTATTTTTGAATACGACTCACTGTTTCACTAAAAAAATGTAAATTACTCCAACATTTAAGTCAGTTATCTAAGTCCCCAAATACAACTGAATGTTATACTTAACATATCTTTTCTACCTTGTTATCTTTTGGTGACCCTTCCCCCTGTTAATTATGGCTTTGATACTCAGCACAGTTTTTGACAATGTCTTATCTTCAGGTCTCTTTCAATATTATCTGCCATCCAACACCTAGGGAAGAATAATGACATCATAGTTAAAAGGTGTCTCTTTCATTTCATTTCCTCTAGTGTATTGTAGATAATGGTCTGTTTAATTCTTTATTGATGAGGATATCAAGTTTAAAAAAACATGTGAGTATAGAGTTAACATTATCTAGCAGGCAGTAAACAGAATTTTAGTTAGGACCAAAACTTAATTTTGTCCATGTTTTAGACCCTCATACATTCCTAATTTTCTGTCAAAGTACAACTTAGTGCAGCATCAATAGGGCAGCATTTTATGTCAGTGAGTATACAACACTACTTGACCTACACATCTACAGGAAATGTGTACACAGAGGGTTGGTGTCGATTGTGGTGGGCCAGTCCTATTAAAGGTCCAAGGCCACTTTGTGATCCCAGCTCCCACAGGTCCATCTTTGGTACCATCCTCCTTACAGAGGTAACTCTTCACAGGTTAGTTTTAGTTCTGGAGACAGTGGTGATCACACTCTGCTTGTGCGCATCAGATCTTATTTACAGGTGCTAGTTAAACTGGAGCGTCTTGTACACTTAAAAAAATGTAGTCTTCCATGGCACATGACTCCTTACTTTAAATCCGCAACTTTTGACAGGCATTCTCATTCCCATCCATTTCTGGTGATCATTTTGTGAGAAAATGTTCTTTTTTTTACAACAAATTGTTGATTGGGAAAGATGTGTTTACTGACCTCAAAAATGTTCCTTTCTGCACGTCCACCCCTCTGCAAGTCCCAGGATGACTTAACATTGTCACTTCTTACCAAGCTTAGGGGTGACATTTCTTTGCCATCCTTTACCAGTTTATGCCAAAATAATTTTTCTTTCCCATCCTTGGTAAAATTGTGTGAATTGTGCAGGAATAGAGAACTAACCACAAGAGAAAAATAAAAGAATATGAGATGCTGTTCTCTGTTCAGCCCATTGACTCAGAGAAAGTGTATATTTAAAAAATTGGAAAAGAGAAGCTTTCGTACAATCATTAACATATGTTATCTTTATTTATTAGTAATATTTGCAAGTGGCAGTAAATGAGAGCATTGCACCCACTGCACTCACTAATCATATCCACTAGCTGTGAGAGTAGTTCAGGGATTTTTTTTTTTCAATTTAGAATACTTTTAAACATCTGGGGCCTTATGCATAAATGGTGCGTATGCACAGAAATGTTGCGTAAGAATGTTTCCACGTTCAGATCGCAATGTATAAAACCTAAACTTGGCATAAAGCCACCCACATTTCCACGGTACCTCATACCCTGTCGTATGCAAGTTCTCCGCTCGGTTTTGCAGACTGGCGGCACCCAGCGTCAAAGCAGTGCTACTGTTCCTGTGTGGTTAGTCTTTTTTTTTCCTGACGCGGCTTTATAAATACACTGAAATTAACCGCATATTGTTTATAAGTGTAATGCATCTGATTGTAATTAACTTGTAACAATATAATGGTCCAGGGAATAGCCATAGTATTCCAAATACCATAACTGCTTTAGCGTTGTTACTCTCACTGCACCTTTTTTATCTTCTTTCAGCTGCTCCCATTAGGAGTTGCCACAGCGGATCATCTTTTTCCTTATTACTCTCACTGCACCACTCGGAGTATTTATATCACTGTATCTGAGTGTAAATCACAGCAGCAGCTGATCAGAAAGAGAATTATCGGTATACAGCATTAAGCATATGCTGCCTCAGCCACGGCAAAACGTTTCAAAGCCTTTCCTGTACGGACCTCGCAGTTCAGAAACAGTTTCATCTCAAGAACTTTAAACAATCAATCAGACCATCAAGTGCTCCTTGTAGAACTGTTTGTACTTTGTCAGAGGTGGCTGGGGTGGCGACCCGGCCGGGACGCCCAGGAGGACCGGAGGAGGGCTTGCGCCTTCCCCAGACTATCTGGGGGCGACCACCCTGGTTCCTTTGGGGGCCACAGGTACAGAGCTTTGAAGCTCCACCCTGTAGGGTCCCGTGGTCGCCGCCAGGGGGCGCCCCCATGCCTTTGGAGCCCTGGACCTCAGCACTTCCGCCACACCAGGAAGTGTTGGGGGGAAGAAGAGCAGGGACACCCGGTGTGCTTCCGGGGATGCCGCCAGCACTTCCGCCACACAGGGGCGTGTCGGCGGGTAATTACCGGAGCCCACCTGGAGAACATCCAGGTGATAATAAAAGGGGCCGCCTCCCTTCATTCGGCGCGAGAGTCAGGAGTGGAGTGGACTGAGCTCGCTGGAGGAGGCAAGGAGGCGGCCTGAAGAGGAAAGTGAAGGCATTGTTGTGAGGCCAGGACTTTGGGGACTTTGGGGTTTGTGGTGCACTTGGAACTGTATATATTTGTAAATAAACGTGTTTGTGGGTGAAATGAACATGTCCGCCTGTCTGTGTCTGGGCCAGCCTCCACAACTTATAAGTACAATCACCCCACTCTAAACTTGCACTACAGTTATAATATTGCACAACCTGCGCCACTTTATAAAACACGTATTTACATATGATGACGATATCATTTTTAAGATGAAATGCAGCAAAATATGTTGATTATATTATACAGATAAAACTTTAACTTCATTTAAATAATCTATATTGTTAATAATTAAACATGTGAGGACACGGTTCTGCAGCGCTAGCTAGTTCATGGATTGATCCTACCTTGTGCCGTATTCTTTCTGGGGCTGACGCGACACTGGAAGGATAGATGGATAGAATAATTAAACATGTACTACAAAGATATTTCAATGTTCCTTAAAAGTTTTGAAGAATCATCGTTGTAAGCTTACAGATGGCTTAACGTCTATTACAGAGCTGATTGTGTGGCGATTGGGTATTTGGAGAAAGGAAAGTAAGCACAGGAATTGGAAGTTAATATGTTTGAAAGAGACAGTACTGCTACAATAATTTCATCGAAGGTCGTGCACAATCACGCACTGTGTTCCCCTGTTTAATAACATGCTTTAACTCCTATCATCATGAAAAAGATATCACTTATATATCTCAGTATTTTAATTATTCAGAGAGCTGTAATATCACGAATGTAATGGATTCTGTTTCCAGTCGGAGAAAGAGAAAGTGGAAGCATGCAGTGATTCACACACATAGAGTACATGGAAGATCAAATACAAAACAAAGCATTTAACGTGCTACTTTAGATACGGTGGGATTTCAGAAACTAGTAAATTAAACGATTTTAAGATGAAGTTTATGATGTTCTGCTTTAATGACGAAATAAACTATGTGATTAAAGTGGAAATTTCGAGATTGAAGTTAACATTTCGTGCTTTTTTCCTACTGTGTACCGTTTTTTTTTCTCTGTACCCTAATAAGCTTCCGTATGACACTCAGACGGTGGGTTATGTCTCGCCTTTTCACGGCGACTTTGATATGTGACAACTTCTTTTTTATTTCAGGCACTGTGCGACTTTGTGAACTTGAGCTTTAAAGTTTCTCCAACATGCTATGTCACTCAATCAACTTCCTTTTGTTGATTATACCACTGTTTAAACCAACAAATAGTACGTTTTTCTTTGCCTCCACTTGGTATTCGCTGAAATTCTTATATTTTCCCTCTTGCTTTTGCCATTGCCTTTTCACAGAACGCTGAGCTTAAGGGCTATTTATATTGATTTGCATATTCAAAGAGGTGTAATTCTGGGAGGAGACGGGGCGGGACAGAAGGTGCGTGCACGTGCGTTACTTTTCACACTGATTGGGATTTATGTAGGGGAAGAACGCGGAAGTGGGCAAACGCACAGATTTATGCATCTGAATTTTTTTTTGCGTAAGCACATTTCGGCTTTTGTGCTTACGTCATGTTATAGTGCGAATTCTACGCACAGCGTTATGCATGAGGCCCCTGATGTAGAATGTAATACAACACTGTCACAAAAAACAGACACAAGAGTCATAAAAAGGTTTGGGGTAGCCACCTGTATAATATTTTCTGGCTGCAAAAGGATACATTGTTCACACTGATGTGCTCAGTACAGAGTCCAAAACAGAACTGATGAGTTATGGTAAATATGGCTGCTTTAAAGGCCAGTAAGGGAAGTGAGCTCCTCTTCCATATGCTCGAACCCGGATGTGACGTCATTAAAAAAGCCAGAACCGAAAGGCTCTTTATTCATAGGTTCCACACCAGAAGTGACGTCCTCAGAAGGGCCGTAACCGGAAGTGACATCATCTGGGCCAGGCGGGATTTCCTGTGAATTGTCTGCACGAAAGAGAGAAAAAAGGTCAGCACACTCCGCCACCCCATGGTCTGAAGTGCAATTACTCTCATTTAGACCCTTTAGCTGCCTCCCATGCTTACATGTGTGAGAGACACATAAACAAAACATTCTAATATGTACAAGCAAATTGTCCATCAATGAAACATAACTAAGAAAAGCAACAGGTGCTCTGTATTTATTATGTTTGGCTGCCTTAATAAATAAACTGTGAAAGTTTGAGCCAGACAATACCTGTCCGCCTATCCATTTATTGCACCCATATACAGTAACCTAATTTACTGGGTGCAGCCAGAGGATAAAAATCATCACATTGTATTTGATCCATGAGACGCAATCTGAAAACAAATGTAAAAGATGCTCCACCAAACTCCTAAAGTTATTTATGTAAAGCATTATATAGAAATTTGGAAACAAAGGTGTGTCATGCAACATTCAGATGTTTGTATATCACAAATAATCTTTGATTAACACCAGCTGCTTTCTGCAGTACTGTCTTCTTCTTCTTCTTTTTCTTTCGGCTACTCCTGTTAGGGGTTGCCACAGTGGATCATCTTCTTCCATATCTTTCCGTCCTCTGCATCTCGATCTGTTATACCCATCACCTGCATGTCCTCTCTCACCACATCCATAAACCTTCTCCATAAGCCTTCCTGTTTTCCCTTTTCCTGGCAGCTCTATCCTTAACATCCTTCTCCCAATATACCCAGCATCTCGTCTCTGCACATGTCCAGACCAATGCAATCTCACCTCAACGCAATGCTCTCTGCAATACTATATATTTTAATATTACATCAACAATTTAAAGTGAATATGTGGTCCAAAACACACCTTGGAAGCAGAATTGTTGTGAAACACAATGTCAGCTATTAATGTCGGAAGTGGAAGGTAGATCCTAGATGTTGCAGTGACACTGAAGCACTCAATGAGAAACACAGTCAGTCCTGTTCATCAGATTACGTCTGGTTACGAGAAAATGGAGTGGACGTAAATTCTAAGAAGTGCATTATTGGTACTGTGATACAATATGCACGTTTGTTTTGCTAAAGCTCATTATCTGCACACTGAGCGAAGGACTTCTGGTTTTGTTACAAAGAAGTCCATGTCATTCTGCAACGTTAGTCAGCTGTACAGCTTTGAGCAACCTTACTGCACTTTTAGCAGTTTTGTCATCCTTCAAAACACAGCGTGTTATTCTGTGTGGATGATAAGGAGGAGGCAGAGGCAGACAACTGTACATGTTAAAATGACAAAGTGAGAAAAATAAAAATGTTTAAAAGAAAATTAGCCAAGACTAGCTCTTTGGATAAAACAGTCATTCTTCCCTGCTATGCAATTTGTGCAGCATTACATAGAAAAGAAGTTCAAACTGATAAGAGAAAGTGTGTGACTGTGAATATAAATGAAAGATTTGTATGAATAAAGTATGGCTCAAAAGGTCATGGCCATAAGCTGGGCTGTGCTACTCCCCATCTGATTAATGGGAGGACGGAAACATGGATCACACTCCAAGTTTTTTGAGAAAATAATAAACTTCTGAAGGAAAGAGAAATCGAATTTCACCAGATTTATTGTCATACTTAAGTTTTGTAATAAACCAGAAGAGAACATAAAAACTACAACACTGGAGGCAACTGTGCAAAGTTTAGTTTACAACACAAATAAATCCAAATCAAATCAAACCAAACAACCTAAAAGTTAAAAATACACAAATCCTCAGAGTACAACCCTATCAGTGCTTCCACATGGCAAAGAAATCTTGGTAGGTCTTTTCTGGAATATCAGGACTCCTTTTTCCATAAGTGCCTTGACTGTTTGATCGTACACCTGATCTGAGATATACACCGAAAATCAATATATTTGAAACTCTGTAAAAGTAATGTGTGTTGTCACACATGTGCACATGGGAGGTAGTTATGGACCTGAATGGATGCAATTACATGCCAGACCAGGCGATGAAAGTGTTCACTGATCCTTTCTCTCTCTACCGTACAGGCCAGCCAAAGGATATGCCGCCTGAATCTAAGGACATCACCTCTGGCTCAGGTCTGTTTTAGACTCAAGTCCGTAAAGACATAATTTTGCTCAAACTGCTTATTTCAAGTATACGGGTGGTTACCCCAAACCTTCTTCTGTTTCTACTTCTCTTTATTTCCACAGTGTACAAATTTATTAATAGCATCTGGCAGACGTCTAGCTGCTTTGTAAAGAAAACATCACCTTAACCAAGAGATAGGATGATTTTCAAATCCTCACTAAATAGGACTGCAGACTCTTTCTAGTGTCCAGCTGTAGATTCTGGACTTTGCACAAAGTTTGCAGATGATACCAAGATATGTGGATTGGCAGATAATCTCAAATCAGTTGAACCGTTAAAGAGGGACTTAGACAGCATACAGGCTTGGGTAGATTTGTGGCAGATGAAATTTAATGTCAGTAAATGTAAAGTATTACACATAGGAAGTAAAAATGTTAGGTCTGAATACACAATTTGGAGGTCTGAAAATTGGAAGTACATCTTATGAGAAGGATTTAGTAGTTGTAGTGAAACTGCCAGACAGAAGCTATTAAGAAGACTAACAGAAAGTTAGGTTATACTGTATAAAACGATGTGTGGAGTCCAAGGAGGTTCTGGTCAAGCTTTATAATGCACTGGTAAGGCTTCATCTGGAATATTGTGTGCAGTTTTGGTCTCCAGGCTACAAAAAGGACATAGCAGCTCTAGAAAAAGTCCAGAGAAGAGCAACTAGGCTGATTCCAGGACAATATGGGATGAATTAGAAAGAAAAATTAAAAGAGCTGAGCCTTTTCAGTTTAAGCAAAAGAAGATAAGAGATGACATGATTGAAGTTGTGAATATTGTGAAGGGAATTATTACAGTGGATCGAAACTGTTACTTTAAAATGAGTTCATCATGAACATGGGGGCTTAGTTGGAAACTTGTTAAGGGTAAATTTCACACAAGCATTAGGAAATTTTTCTTTACACAGAGAACCATAGATACTTGGAATAAGCTACCAAGTAATGTGGTAGGTGAAACACAAGGGTTAAAGCTGAAGATCCCAATAATTATATAAAACACTAAATCTTCACTGTGGCTTCCAAGCTCTGATAAAGGAGATCAGTTGTTTTGTAGGTCAATACCTTTTGCTCCACTTGATTTCTTTATTGTTGTTTTTACCACCACCTTCAGGATTTGATTATGTTGGCAGTGGTATCTCCTCTATCCATGAGCTTTGGAACAACAATTTAGGATATGCTTCAAGGTTCCATATTTTGAACACAATAGGTATACTGGTATCTCAGCTTTGCACAATGTGTGGAGATTTGCCGGGTTGGGAAGCACCTTATTCACAACCTGGACAAGAAACTGAATCTGGTCCGGTTTGGCTTTCTACAACTCAACTCATGTTGCCTTCCTCTCTACTGCATTGTCCCATTTTGTTGAGGTGCCCTCTTGTCTCATCACAACCACTCTGCAAGACCCTCCTCTTCCATTACTGCTCTCACTTTCCTCTGGACCAAGTCATGCCTCTTGTTCTCTATGGTAGTGTCTGTCTGGGAAGTTGGGATAGACTCCAGGTAAGCTCTGCCTCGAGTGACCACGCCCACCAGCTTTCTCTGGAGCAGCCTAGTCTCAGCCTGACAAGTTGCTCACAGCTTCATTCTAGTTCTCACCTTGATTTCTGCTTTAGCTACTCATGGGTTATTTGACTCCCTGTATAGCAACATTTCCTTGTATGAGATAAGACAAGACAAAGATAAACTGTTGGAGCACCCCATAGAATTCATGGAAAAAAAGAAAGCACAAACTTATCAGAGAGGTCTTTTTAGACTGAATAAAAATGGCAGCAGAGTCAGAAAGGAAGGGACAGGGTTAGGAAACCGCAACCTGGCAGTGGCATTACTACTGCCAGTCACCCTGGGCCTGATGTACTGTATAATGCCTTGCATAGAATTCACACTATAACATGGTGTGCGGGCAAAACTAGAAATGTGCATCCACACAAAAAATTCAGATGCCTAAAACTGTGGGTAAGCAAAGTTTTACACCCTTTCCCTTTATAAATCCCAATCAACATGAATTTTAACGTGCATTCACGAGTCTACAGTCCCACTCTGACTCCTCCCAGAATTTCATCTTTTTGAATATGCAAATCAATATAAACAGCCCCTTCCATTCAGTGTTTTGTTAAAGGACAATGGCAAAACCTAGTGTAAAAGAGAAGAATTCCAGCAAATGCGAAATAGAGAAGTGGAGGGAAGGAAAAACATACTATTTGGTGGCTTAAGCAGTGGTATAAACAACAAAAGAAAACTGAAGAAGTGGCACAGCGTGGCGGAGAGACTCAAAAGTTTCAAGTTCAGAAAGTCGCACAATTCCTGAAATAAAAAAGAAGTGGTCAGTTTTCAAAGTCAACATGAAAAGTCACAGCCCACCCACCATCTGAGTGTCAGAACCACTGGAGACGGTAGTTGGAATTCCTAAGCTGCTGCAATTATTGGCAAGACTCTTATATATCTCGCCACACATTAATTCGACACATTTTCGCATCACAGATAATTTTCACATTAATACAGTGGAAATGCTTTCTATTTACAGTATATGAGAAAATTAATTCTCTAAAGGCACCTTTATAGGAATGTGCGTACAGGTGACCGCTCTGATTGCATTTGGAAAACCAGATGCTACAGTGGATGGCACTTTGATGTTTTCCTGTTCAAACACAGCGTAAGGAAATCTAATATATCTGGATGACAAGCAGAAAACACCATTCCATACTGCTGGCATGGCGCGACTCAGTGATGACTGAGAAATACTTGATCAGTCAGCCAGTTCACATTGAAAAACTCATGTGGTTAAAAGCCCGAGGGCAGAAAAAACTTGCAAAGGAGTAGGAAGAGCACAATTCCTCCAAATCTGTCTTTCTAGAGCAGACCCAAGTTCAATACACAGCTCCAAGAGGAGAGCTCTTGGAAATCTAAATCAGCTTAGAAGCTAGTCATTGTCATGGGACAAGAAGTTAGTATGATCTCTAAAATTGTGATGTCTTCTAACTAAGCTGAAATAGCCATAGTTTGACCATTCCATACACCAATATTTTGTTACAGAGTGATTACAATCAAGTGCTTAAAATTTGTATAAACAAAATGCAATTAATTTTGGTGTATTTTATAAAGCCCACATCATGGATGTGAATCCAAAAAAGAAACGAAAACCGCACAGAAACAGCACTGCTTTAATGCTGGGTGCTGCCCACTTGAAAAACCAAGCAGAAATGTACATACACATTGTCTGAGGCTGCCATGAAAATGTGTGTGGCATTACAGCAACTTTAATTTTTATCTATCTTGATGTGAGCGTTGAAACAGGCGTATGCAACATTTTTGTGCGTACACATCACTTATACATGAAGCACCTGATCTGTATGATCTGTAGTCGGAGAAGCATTAGGCAACAGTGCAAACTCTCAACTTGGGGTGGAATTACCATTAGGTAAGCCTTAACGCTGTCTTCCAAGTGCACATGTGTGACACTGGGTTCTCATCACCTTGATTTCTTCTTCTAAGGACATGAGTGGCAGTTGCAGCTTGTTCTTATAGCTATAGAGTGTCATGCTGTTTAGGGTCCTGGGAAGCCCATAGCACCTTCTAAAGTGAGTACTGACCGTCACCTCCAAGGTTTCTACTGTTGATACTGGAATCTTATAAATCAAGAGTGGCCACATGATACTAGTAGGATTTCATGCTGGTACAAACATCCTTTAAAGTTCCCTGACAATCTTGATCTATCCACTGCTCTCAGACAACCCTGCAACTCCATGCTGATACATTGGACAGATGCTGCATCCCTCAAGCACTTTGCCAATTCTCTCAATTAGCTTTTCTGTGTTGGTAGGAATGGTGGTGTCAGCAACACTAAAGCAGAACTTTCCTCTCTTCAGCACTATTGATCTGGACTCAGCGAGTTTAAAACTCATCCTGGCCAACTTCATCAGCTTCTCGAGCCCCTACAGAATCAATCTTCAGCCTGGCACAGACTCTGTGGTGAACTGTTAGGTCATCTATAAATACCCTGATAGGAGATTGGCATTCAGCAGATCTAGTCTTGGGCCCTCTACTCAGGCTCAGCTGATTTTATAACCAGATTCATAAACAGGTTTGGGAATGCTGGCGAGAAATGATCTTTTGACCACACTTCTTTCCTGCGGTGGGTTGGCACCCTGCCCAGGATTGGTTTCTGCCTTGTGCCCTATGTTGGCTGGAATTGGCTCCAGCAGACCCCCGTGACCCTGTGTTTGGATTCAGCGGGTTGGAAAATGGATGGATGGATGGATGTTCACTTCTTTTACTGCAGTGAATTGCCATGTGGAGCTAAGCCTTTGCTATACAGAGCTAACGTTTGGCTTTTGTGCAATTTCAGGCCATTACTGCAATCTTTTGATCTTTTTATTATTTCCCATGTGTTTCATCAGTTACAAATGAAATCCAGATTATTTCAATTGAAGTAGTGGTCTTAATGGCTTTGGCAAAATTCACAGCCTGTATTATTAGAAAATAGGCAGTGTGTTCAGAAAGCAATTATCAGAAGATATAGAAGTGAAAGTTAAGATTTAGGTTTCTTGTGAGCTTTTTGATTTCACTCAAGGCTTCATTTTTTGTCATTATTGTTGGCTATGGGCTCAGTAATGTTTTACTGATCTTTAACTATTTGGTAATCAGTCATAAAGGCTCTAAAGGGCTTAGGCAGAAGAAAGAAAAATGGCATTTTACATGTTAACGTAAGAGTCATTTGGTGAGGACTATTACTGGGTGTTTCTCCAAATAGCATGTCTAATTGCATTTTGTGCGATTGCTGTAATTCTCACCTCCTAAATACCTCAAAGTAAAGAAACCAGTCTCCATAATTCAGGATCTCACTCGCCACACAGGTTAAGCCGCTTTTCAAAAGAATAGAAGCTTGTTTGTCATAAAAGGTTTCAGGATTGTTCACCATGATTCATTAAATCTCAGCACATAGGATATGAGCAGTAAAGAAACAATAAGGAGATACTCCTTCTAAGTCAGAGGATCGTAGCTGCGCTGCTCATTTAGGCTTCACTTTGTAAGGAATGGCTGGGTGAATATACTTAGAAAAAGGTACTTTTATATTATTCAGTGTCTTTAATTTTGAACACTATCCCAAAATTCTTTATATTTACAGCCCTAACCCCACAATATCTACAGTATATTGGTAGACACCAGCAGAAGGTAAGTTGAAGTCATATACTCATGAATCTACAACCAGTTCCACTTCTCACCCCCTAGGCCACACCACCCAAAAGGAGTTTGCCTATTGGTTGTTGTTTTGAATGGTGTGATGGTACAGAGATTTGCATTGGACGCTGATTCAGTTCTTGGCTGGGTGTGGAGCCTGCATACGCTCAGTGAGTTCATGTTTTCTCTGGGGTGCCAGTCTAAAGAGTATCTATCCAAGCATTTTCAGAATATAATTTATCCATATTATAGGTCTGTGCCAGCAGCACTGGGAGCAGCACAAGAACCAACTCTGAGTAGACTGCCAGTCCAACAAATTACACAGCCATTCACACCATGCAAATTTAGTCACCAGTTCATCTAAGCTTCAAAGCTTTGGGATTTGGGAGGAAAATAAATAACATATATTTTAGATTTACACTATTTTTATAATAAATACACAATTCTCCAGCATGTTAATAGAATTGGTAGATTTATTTAAACAAATGGAGGGTGTCACACACATGTGACTGGGAGACAGCTAAAGGGCCTGAATGATAGTAATTCCACTCCAGACCAGGGGGTGGCGGGGTGCAGTGACTGTTTCTCTCAATCCCTTGTAGATCAGCCACGGGAAATCCCGTAGGGTTCTGGCGCCACTAATGACGTCACATCCTTTTCTCTGCGTATAAAGCCGCCATCTTAAATACATAGCTCAGTTCTGTTTTGGACTCAGATCTGTGAACCCTTCTGTTCAATTTAAACCAATTTTGCATCCAAGGAACAATATACGGGTGGCTGCCCCAAACCTTTTTGATGACTTTGTGTCATTCTTGTGACAAGGGGTACAGGGAAGCATGAGACGTTAGTTACAGGGCACACTAATGATATGTGGTCACCAGTTAAATTAGAACCCAGTGACAAATCCTCGCGAACCCACAGAGTGTGCAGCCTCCACATAGACAGTAAGCAGGCCGCTAGATTACACAGGTAACAGTTAAAGCTGACCAAATAACCAAGCTAGAGCAGGCCTTTTTGGTCTGTCTTTGCCCCAGCCCTTCATTCTGCAAAATTAAGTATTTGAATGAAATCTGCTACATGTCTGCCAAATGAACTTCTCTCTAAGGTTCTTATCAACCAGTTTGTTTGATTGACAGGTTTTAATTTAGTGCGCAAACGCAGGCATCTAGAGTTGTGATGCAGTAGTTGTAAGCACTGTGCTGCCATGCTGTCCCATTAGGTTGGTTAGTGAGGGTGAACTGGATGGGTACGAGTGAGCGTATGTGTTCACGCTGGCTTACTATCCCAATTAGGGCTAGTTGCATTTGGTAGAGACTCTACCTCCAGGAAGACTTAAACAGGAAGAAAAAAATACTGAGGAGGACGGTTCTGAGCTCCTTGGTGCTTATTCATTTAAACATTGGCCAAACCCGTAGTAGATTTTCAATGATAAGATATATTTTGCTGTGCTCAACTACGGTGGTGTATGGTTAGTGCTGCCTCAGCATAATACAGAGTGGCTAGATTTAGTTGGGTTTGTGCATTCTGTTTGTGTCCATTTGGGTTTCCTCCCACATCCCAAAGACAAGAATGTTGGATGACTTTGTGGCTGAGTGGTGACTCGAAATTGGCCCAGTATGACTGAGTGTGGTTGTGTGATAAACCGGCACCTTGCCCAAGGTTTATTGCTGCCCTGCACATACATGATGCTACCAAAGACTGGTTAAAAAAAAAAGCATTTTTAAAAGGTAAATGGATGACTCATTTTTTGGGGAATTCTTAAGTAACAGGCCTGGTTCTAATACACATGCTAATTAACTCTGAGGTGTTTTCCTAGGATATATTATCAGTTATTCATCCATTGGCTCTCTAACTGGTTTTTCAAAATCAGAGTAGCTAGAGGCAGGGCAGGAATGAACCCTGAACAGGGTGCAAGAACATCATAGAGTGTACTCATGTATTCCAGCTCATTTACCCCATCTAGCCTAACATGAATGCCATGCCAAGTCAAGTTTATTGTCATGTCTACATTATCACACATGGGCGATTAGGAGGCAGTCAAAGAGCCTAAAGGTGAGTAAAACATCGCGAGATAAGGGGTTGTCACGTGGTACTTACCTGAACTCTTTCCTCTCATCAACAGAAAACAAGAAAAAATCTAATACCACGACTTCCGGGTTCCAAAATGGCCGCGATGATGCTACTTCCGGCCACCTTTGATGACGTCACTTCCGGCACCCACAAAACACCTCACTTCCGGCTCTTCAGAAAAAAGTTGTTTCCGGTTCCTGTTGCAACGTCACCACCTTGCCAACCATTTCCTGTCACATGTTTTTCATTGCTATATAACCGCCATTTTGAAAGCAGTAAATTGTTCATTGTGCTTTTTTCTAAGACTCTGAATCAATTCTTTGCTTATTGTCTGACGACAATATACGGGGACGGTCCCCAAATCTTTATTTTGTACTTTGTGAAGTTTATTGGATCACAACATAATACAATGAAATTCATGTCTCTTCAAAACGCTTGACAAAAATACAATACCAAAGCAAAAATAAATAAATGAATAAAAAGTATATACATAATATGCAACATATATAAATAGTGTCTGACACATGAGCATCGGGAGTCTCGAATGGGTTCTCAGAGAGGGAAAAGCAGGGGGACGGAACGAACCACACTTGTGCCATTAGAACTGAGGAACAAGCACAGGAAGACCTGTGACATCATATCCAGGAAAATGACCATGACTCCACCTCCACTACCCACATCGCCGTTGTGACCCATAGAGGGCACCACTGAGCCCTCAAACCATCCAATACACCATCACCAACACAAGTCCCAGGTTTAAACACAAGGTTTATTTTTACAAATACCCTACAAAATGCTTCTTCCAAGCTGTACAATCACAAATATTCCTTTTCTCTCTCCTTTCACTCTCTCAGTCTCTCTCTCTCTCTTTCTTTCTTTCATTCCTCCATTCCTCCCAAGCGAGTGTTGTCCAGCTCCTCTCCTGACTCTGATTCTTCTGGATGAGGTTGAGCGGCGTCTTTTATGCCAGAGCCAGGAGTGCTTCTGGTGTTGCAGCACTACAGGTCAGAAGAAACTCCGGGTCAGGCAGAAGGTCCTTAAAGTAGGGACAGTGTGCTCTTGCAGCTCCTTTTGGCGGCACCAGTGGAACCCAGCAGAACTATCAAATGGGATTGCAATTCCCAGTCTGCCCTGCAGGTATCAATACAGGCACTAGAGCTGATTTTATATTGGGGGAGCAAATAGTTCATACAATTGGTCTACCCCTGTACTTCTGTTAAAATGGCCTCCCAGTTGAGTAGGGAACCATACCAATGCCTTGTGTCCATGGCACCATATAACCACAAACTGAACCGGAGGCTGATGTTTATTTTGAAACCAACTGCCCAAGATGTCGAACCTCAAGGCAGCTTAAATGGAATTGAAAGTGGTGAAGCTTTCCTGGTGGATGGAAAATAGAAATAATGTCAGCAATGGAGTGGCTGTCAATCTTCCATTCCACAGAGGCAGGAGAAGAGAAGAGAAGGCATTACAACATACAATCAGCTTCTGGTCCAGCTGGTACCATCACCAGAGCCCTTAAGCTGCCTCCCACTTACATGTGCGTGACATATACTCTATATATATTGTGATCACCAGGGGGCCAAGGAACCAAGGGACTCAAGTTCCAGTATGAATAAAAGGTTTATTTTTATAAGTATCTCGTACAAAGGCTTAAGCAAGCCACAGCACAATTCCTTTCTTCTCTTTCTCTCTCTCGCTTTCTTTTCTTCCACTCCTCCCAGGTGAGCTTTTGTCATCCTTCCATCCAACCGCAGCTCACCTGGATGAGGTCAAATGGTCTTATTTACCTTGGACCCGGGAGTATCTGGTGAAAGGCCATTGCCTAATGGAAGTACTTCCTGGTCAGAAAGTCCCACAAAGTAGGGATTGTCAGTCCCTTCACCTCTCTCTAGTGGCCTCCGTGGAACCCAACAGGGCTGCCTCATGGGACTACAGGTTCCAGTATGACCTGCAGACATCCGCATTTGGATCCTAACCCAAAGAGGCTCTGTGTTTATTGGGGAAGAAAATGTTCCAAATAAGTTGTCTTCCCCAGTACTTCTATTATACTGGCCTCCTGACAGGGTAAGGATTCCTGTACAGTTACGGCCAGTCTCTGCACACAATCCATTACAATATATAGTCACAGAAGACATGGGTTGGCTAACTGCGATCAATGGTTCCTTACTCAGCCTTTATAATGGAGGCTCATGGATGGACAGGCACCCCAGCCAACTTTGTTGCTGTCTTTCTTGTCTTCTTAGAGAGTCAAGGCCTGTGGGGTTGTCAAAAAACAGGGCCTGTTAATCCCCATGGAGGAATTCCTTGTGTGATTCTGAACATGACAAGAAATTGTTGCTGTCATTGGTACCTTTCCCAGACAGTAGGCCAGAGGAATACTACCTCCTGGGGCCATGCATTCCCCCAATGCACTGGGTGGCAGCATCCTCCTTGTGGAGTTTCCATTTGTACACCTGCAGGGAAACATGTAGTCCTGATGGACAGCCCTGCTAGGGTACTTGGGTGCTGCCAGAGGGAGACAGTTGGAGAGAACTTCTCCCAATAAAGGAAGTTTGGCCTGACCCGGAAATGTTTCCAAATTGTAATATTGTCATAGTATTACAGCCCTGTGAGCCAGAATCAGAAGAAGAGAAGGACAACACTCACCTGGTTAGTAGAGGAGAAAAGGAAAATGAAAGGAAAAGAAAGGAAAGACAAAAGAACTATGTTGCAGTTTCTGAAGATACTGTCAAAATAAAAATTAATTTACTTGCACCCGGGGCAGTTCAATCAATCAATCAACATTTATTTATATAGCACATTTTGATACAAAAAAATGTAGCTCAAAGTGCTTTACAAAATGAAGAACAGAAAAATAGAAGACACAATAAAAAATAAACATAAGTCAACATTAATTAGCATAGAATAAGTAAGGTCCGATGGCCAGGGTGGACAGAAAAAACAAAAAAAAAACTCCAAGAGCTGGAGAAAAAAAAAAATAAAATCTGCAGGGATTCCAGACCAAGAGACCGCCCAGTCCCCTCTGGGCAATCTACCTAACATAAATCAAACAGTCCTCTTTGTATTTAGGGTTTTCATGGAAGGACCTGATGATGATGGTCACGTAGACTTCTGGCTTTCAGTCCATCAATGTTGGTGCATCATGATGCTTTGAGTAGGTGGTGGTGGCGCAGGCCGCCACCACAAAGAAACCAGGAAAAAGAAACAGAAGAGAGAGTAGGGGTCAGTACGGATTTTGGAGCCACTGTGAATAGTTATTATGATGAATTGAACATACAGAGTATCAGTATTAAGTTAAAGTGAAGTTATAAAAAGGCCATGTTAGAGTAATGTGTTTTCAGCAGTGTTTTAAAGTGCTCTACTGTATTTGCCTGGCGAATTCCTACTGGCAGGCTATTCCAGATTTTAGGTGCATAACAGCAGAAGGCCGCCTCACCACTTCTTTTAAGTTTAGCTTTTGGAATTATAAGGAGATACTCATTTGAGGATCTGAGGTTACGATTTGGAATATAACGTGTCAGACATTCTGATATATAAGATGGAGCGAGATTATTTAAGGCTTTATAAACCATAAGCAGTATTTTAAAGTCAATCCTGAATGACACAGGTAACCAGTGTAGTGACATCAAAACTGGAGAGATGTGTTCGGATTTTCTTTTCCTAGTTAGGATTCTAGCAGCTGCATTCTGTACTCGTTGCAATTGATTTATGTCTTTTGTTGTCTATGTAACAAATACTGTATATATGTGTTCTTACAATTGATTGTTCAGTCTTTGGGAAGTTGGAGGAAATCTGCACAGACACAGAGGATTTGAACCCGGTCTTCTAGAACCCTTTTAGGCAGCAGCAATTGCCAGCATCCTACACCTATAATGGCGCGCTATCTAAACAGTGACCAGCCATAGGTTGAGTGAGTTTTGTAAATTGGCCCTTTTGTTAATTTTTTAAAAATCCATATAAAGAGATATGCCCTCTGGAGATGCTAAAAATATAAGAAAATCAATCGCAGCAGCTCAATCAGGCAATTGATTTCTTTACCATTATTAGACACAATTTGTCAAATTGCTTCTAGCCAGAAAGTGATTAAATGAAGAAATTCCTGTAAGACAACTTCCCTGTTGTCACGAAGCTCCTACGCAGGGTGTCTTAAGTGGCGGCTGTGTCAAGAGACGATCCTTTAAAAGAAACAAAAAACAAGAATATCAGGATATTAGCTGAGCGTCAATAGACTTTAAAGCTTTATAATTATACTTCAAGGCAGGCAGCTTTGATTAACACAAACCTAGCCGTTGAGATTTGGACCAATTGCCTACTGTATCATTGCTAATTGGGCACATGTAAGCAAAACACCACTGCCTGCTTTCCATTTACTGAAGAAACTCGGGCATAAGGTAGGAATCCACTTTGATGAGATGTCAGGGCACAGCAGGGACAGTACAAACCTGGTGGGCCAATTGGCCGTCAGCGATGGATCCGACTTTAGAACACGCATGTGCTATGCAGGCATAAGGATTTATGTGAACTGAACTTGGAACTCGATCACTGTGATGTACAATACCATAACAGTGTAGTGGCATGCCATCATTTTCTTAACCCACTTATCCAGGGAACGGTAGCAGGGCAGCTGCAGCCTATCCCAGCAATCATCAGTCACAAGACAGTAGAGACACAGGACCAATTTAGCATTGCCAGTCCACCTAAACTGCATGTCTTTGCACTGTGGGAGGAAACCCATGGGGAGAACATGCAAACTCCATGCAGGGAGCACCAGGAACCTGAAACCCAGTCTCTTTATTGTGAGGTTACAGTGCTGCCAGTGTGTCACCATGCAGGAAAAGACACAATTTCTACAAAAAAAGTTAAATAAGCTTATGTACTTGAAGAGTTTAAGAACATTTTTCTAATGGCTGCCTAAGAGGAAAGATGCACAGCCTAAACTCTACAGCATGCAGGGTCGGCAGATTTCCAAAATCACAGATCAGGACAGCCACCAATCTCGAGTACCCAAAACAAAAGATGTTGAGGAACTAAGGAAGGCAAAAAAAAAAATAGATCATTTTAATTAGATTATAATTATAGATATGTAAACATGTTGTGATAAGTCAACCACTCCAGACATCATAAAGGTTTGGGGCAGCCACCTGTATATTATAACCCGGTTGCAAAACTTTAAGTATTTGAACAAGGGTGTTCACAAGATCGAGTCCAAATCAGAACTGCTGGACTGGAGGTAAGCTGGTGGCTTTAAAGGCCCGTAGAGGAAGTGACGTCATCGGGGCTGGAGCTGGAAGTGATGTCATCTCTGGTACCGGAAGTTGGTGGGATTTCCCTGGACTGACCTGCGAGGAACTGAGAAAGACAGTCAGTACACCATGCTGCCCCCTGGTTTGGTGTAGTATTAGCATTACTCAAGCCCTTTAGCTGCCTCCTATTCGCACGTGTGTGACACGTGTAGTCTAAACCTGTAAGTATATGTAAATAAGTACATATTGTAAGGTTTCTAAACTCTTTTCAGACTCCCCCCAATAGGACGACACGCCGATAGAGCATCCCGAACCACAATTGCCATGATAGTCTGTGGAAGAGAGCCTATCAGTTGCCAGGGCAACTGTAGGCTCCCAGCGCTCAGCCCCGTGGCGCGAAAGTAAAACCGAGCCAATCGCGTTCGCGCTATAAGCACCATCATTGATGGGTGATGCAAGGAACCTTATAAATGCAGGGAACAGTATTACTTGGCAACTAACATGACCACGACCGTGCCTGTTTGCTGTATCTATGTATAGGTGAGTGGTGGATCCCGCTACAATAAATAAATGTGCCGTTCCTGTGTCATGCTGAATAAAGTTGGTTTTGCTAAAGTACTGAGACTCAGCTTCATGTTTTGGGTGCAAGACAGTGAGTCACACGTCACAATATACAGAAGAGAACATACGAGGTGTGGCAGAAAAGTAATGAGACTGGCAACACTGCAAGCGATCTGGCAACGCTGCGCTGTTATCCTTGATAGAGCACGTGTATCAGTACCCTCCCATAGCTCAGTGCGAGTTTTAACTCCTTCCGTTAACTACGTGATTTTTGTGACTGCTATTAGCGAAGTTGTGTTTTTGGTTGTGCGTCACGCAAAATGGAACAGCGCAATTTGGAGCAACGTTGTGCCATTAAATTTTGTGTTAAGCTTGGAGAATCGGCAAGTGTGATGTTCGAAAAGTTAAAACGGGCCTATGGGGAACATTCTTTATCCCGAGCTCAAGTTTTTCAGTTTTTTTCAGTTTTTCAAGTTTTTCAACTTCGAAAACCAATGAAAACATCGAACGTGTGAACACTCTTGTGAGATCAGACCGTCGTTTAACATTAAGAATGTTGAGTGAACAATTAAATTTGAACAGATTTACCATTCATAAAATTTTGACTGAACATTTGCACATGCGAAAGGTCTGTGCCAAAATGGTGCCGAAAAACTTCACAATTGAGCAGAAGGACAATCGAAAAAGCGCATTCCTGTGGTTCCCCAGCCCCCTTATTCACCTGACCTCAGTCCGTGTGACTTTTTCCTTTTTCCTACACTGAAAAATGTCCTCAAAGGACGTCATTTCGGGACTTTAGAAAACATCCAAAAGAGTGTAACGGACATGCTGAAGACCATACCGGTTGAAGACTTCCAGCGCTGCTACCAACAGTGGGAACAACGTCTCCATCGGTGTGTAGCTGCCCAAGGGAACTACTTTGAAAGGGATAACATTGATGTTTGAAAAAAATAAAAACTTTGGTAAATAAAAAATCAGTCTCATTACTTTTCTGCCACACCTCGTATATAATATAGTCACCAAAGTAAGGGTATGTTTGATAGAACTTGTAACATGTTTAATGTTTCATATAATACGACACAATATATGTAAATAGAATGCAGATATGACCTACCTTGTCAGTAGAAAAGTCTTTATCAACATCACTTCACTTTTGAAATGAATTACACATGAGCACAAGCAGCCATGATGAGCACGAGCACACGACATACACGAACACACACGATTCAAACACTGGGATTCCGCTGACAGATACGGATTTTATTCATAAAAGGTGAGACGCCAGGCTGTCTACAAAAAAATAGCAAGCCTCTTTAGTCAGATATTCAACAGAAAAAATTCTACATACAATTTTTGTTCAATCTGGATTTTCAGAGGTAATACAGGACTCGAGATTTGTCTGTTGAACTCGGGTCAGTCCTGCTCAAATTGGGATGTCCGGCAACACTGACAGAGTGAAATGCTGGAAGGCTTAACTTGCCACTCTGATGGGCAGACAGCTTACACAGTGATGAAAATAATATGGCTGACTGGGAAGGCTAAATGCAATGTTCTTAGGTTGACCTGGAATGCTCACAGCCTACCAGTAGGCACATTAAAAAGGGGCTGAGACATGCTGCCCTTGATAGCCTCCACCAGTTATTTACATACATTTGTGAACTGGCAGGCAGTGTGGCCTAGTGGGTGAGGTACAGGACATTAACTGTGTGCCCATGAGTGCACTGATCAAACTGCATGTACTTCATTTGTGAAGAATTTTATTATAAACACCTTCATTAGAGAAAGCAGCTGTATAAAGGAAAGGTTTATACTGTACAAATATTTACTAAACTGTTGTGAACTGCAGGGGGTGCTGCTGAGTAATCCCCAAATTCAAAAGAACACACAGACTACAAATGAAGTCTTAAACAAAAGGGGATTTATTAAACAGAATGCAGGAAACATAAAGAAAATTTGCCTCATTCAGGCCCTACTAGGCCTCGCCTCAGACACCTTTTCTCTTTCTGTGTCCTGGATCTTGTTCTCTTTTACTCCAAATGAGCCATCTCCACATCCAACACCAAGCTCACCTGGCTGTGGGACCAAAGGTCTTTTTAAAGCACATCCTAAGAACACCTCTGGGGTCACAACCCAACTGACTACCAACTGATTCTGGGTTATTCCTGACCCACCTGTCCTCAAAGCCAGCGCACAGCTTCAGACTCCTTCTGCTCCTCGATGGCTGAGAAGACTAATTGTCTGCCTTCTGGGCTCCTCCAACAGACTTCCCACCCGACTGCCAGACAGCTCCTTGGCATCCTGCCTGGGCAGTGGTCCAGCCAAACTCTGAGACAGTAGAAAGCCTCCACAGAGCCCTGTCACACACTGCCATCCTTGACACTGCATTCGTAGTGGGCTGCCGACACTGGACTGTTGCCACAAATAACAAATTATTAGAAACAAATAACATTCACATTTCCACTTAAGCCAATTCTGGATTGTGGGGGCCTCAAGTGTATGTCAACATCACTGAGCACAAGGCAGGAAACCGTTCAGGACACGGCGGCATTCCACCACAGGGCACACTCATGCACAGAGACACACTTCACATGCAGGGACAATTTAGAATTGCAAAATTAAGGAAAACTCCAACCAAAATGAATTTTATATGTTGCTTACCACACGTACTTTGTAGTGGTGGCTGAGAAAAAAATTAAAATTGTGTTTTTTTGGGGCAAACTATATAAGAGAGATTCTCATAGAACAGGATCCAGTGGTGACCAACACTTGATGCAATGCATTTTATTACTACATCCATCCATTATCCAACCCACTATATCCTAACTACAGGGTCACAATCCCAGCCAACACAGGGCACAAGGCAGGAAACAAACCCCTGCAGGGCGCCAGCCCACCGCAGGGCACGCACACTCCAAGTACAATCTCGAATCACCAATGCACCTAACATGCATGTCTTTGGATTGAAACCCACACAGACACGGGGAGAACATGCAAACTCCACGCAGGGAGGACCCAGGAAGCGAACCCAGGTCTCCTAACTGCAAGGCAGCAGCGCTACCCACTGCACCACCATGCCGCCCTTCAAGGAAAATGGAAAAAAAAAATCTCTAGTTACTCATATTGCACGATGTACATGTTCTTTATGCATTCGCTAGCTCAAAAAGTGCCACACGAATGATTTTTCATGGAAATGTTGTTAAATAGTTCCTGAATTATCAGCAGTTGTGTAAATCAGAAACTCAACGATGCACGGGAGGAACTTCTTGACTTGAAGACCTGCCTTTCCCCATCATTTGTTGGTCCATGTGGACTCATGCTGCCACTGAGGTCTTCAGAAAGATTTACACTAAACTGGACAAATGATAACTCATTTTCCTGGACTCCCTCTCCTCATGTTGACCTATAGTTCCTTCCATTTCAGCGTTCCAGCTCTTCATTTCCCTTTATTGTTCTTAAAATGAATGCTCCTAATCAATCTTTGTAACAAACTCCCTGGTTTCCATTATATTGCTTTTATAGCATCATGGAGTAAACCATGTTAAGAACACAGGAAGTAACAGAGAGCAGGTCTCCATTATTATGAATTGTTACACTTTAATAATCCTGGCCTAGTGGGCCTTGACTGTTTTCAGTTGGCCTCCTTGAGTCTTCTCTGCTATTTATTGAGTTTATTGACTCCTATTCCTGTTGTACCCTTTCAAGTATTCATGATGTGGTTTAACCTCAGAAAAGGCACTATACTGTATAAATAAGATTATTAATATAATCTCACATTTCAATGGCACCAGGGATTATTCCTGCCTCATGTCTGATGCTTGCTGGCAGAGGCGGCCTTAGGGGTGTGCGAGGCTTAGGGCTGAGCAACCCCACGCAGGGCCAGTTACGTCAAACGCTGTAACATATGTGTGTATGTATGTGTGGACTGTATAACACAGTAACTTGCGCACGAATTTAATAGAAATAATGTTAACATACACCGGATTTTCCCATTACAGTATTCATCTAATTTTTGCAAGACAACATGCAGACTTTATCAAGATATAAGTGGAGAATATAACTTGACAAATCCGAACGGGACACGCAGACCTCAAAAGCGGGGCCCCCTTAGTCGCGGGGTCTGGGGCAGTCGCCCCACTTGCCACCCCAAAACGCCGCTCTTGCATGCTGGAATACGCTCCAGCTTCCCTGCAACCCTGTTCAGGATAAGCGGGTTTGGAAAATGGATAAATGGATAAACTTTAGCTTAGATGGTGAAGTTACATTGAGTGGGCTTGGTCTTCACTTACTGCTGGGGCCTACTCAAGTCCTCTGTGGTATGAGCTGAGCAGCTTTGCTTGAAATGCGTCACACAAGTGCGCATGGGAGACAGCTTATGGGCTTGAATAATTGTACTTGCCCGCTGAACCAGGGGTTGGCGCTGTCCACTAATCCTTTCTCTCCTTTTCCTCTCTGTAGACCAGCAGACTGCACTTGAGACCTCTGACGTCACTTCCGGCTCCGCTGACATCACTTTTTGTTCATACGCCTCCTCCCAACTCACCATATAACCACCATCTTGTCTATTGTTTTCAGTTCTGTTTTGAACTAAGTCTGTAAAGACATTTTTTTTTCAACTTACTTGCCAAGTATACAGGGTGGCTACCCCAGAACTTTATCTGTTCTCTTTGTGTTTATTTCACAAATGGCTACAGAGAAGCTGAAGTTAAGCCTCATGGCGTGATGCTAAAACAAGTGAGTTAATTTAAGGAAATGAATGTATGCTGTACACAAATGTCTTCATTCTTCTTTTTCACCTTACCAGTGTTTTCATTATAAAGATTTGTACAAAATGCAGCTGCTAGGATCCTCATGAATTTCAAAAGGGTCATATTACATTGTCCTTAAGGACCTGCTCTGATTTCTTGTGCTTTATGGAATAGGCTTTAATTTTTTATGAATTGCTTTGAAAGACTGATTAGCACCAGAATATTTTACTGAAAAATATTGATTTTCGTATCATTTGAGCATGTTTTTAAATTTACTAATGCTACGGCTTCTCTGATTTCCAAGGATGAATCTTAAAAAGATAAAACATGAAATCATTAATGATTATCAGCCCCTAAAATAACAGTTTTTAAGATTTGGGTAAAATTGAATTTCGTATATTTGTTCATTTAAGTTTAGTATTTGCTGTTTATTTTATTTATTTCCTGGCTATACGTGGATCATTGCCAAAGAAACCAGCCTTTTGAATTATCAAGAAACGCCTAACCATACTGAAATGCATGCAGTGACAATGATCAGTTTTACAAATCATCATGCACGTTAATGAACAATGGCTTTAAAACCTGTGGTATATTGGGGTTTGTGGCGTTCAAAATAAAGCAGTGCTCAGGTGTGTGGATGGCATCAGGGTGGAACACCTTCGGAGGTTGACGAGGTGATTGGCTGATTGTGTGTTAATTTTCAGATACTTGTGATTTGGTTGATTACTTCATCAGAGCTCCAAAGGTTGCAGTCAGCTCTATCCCTTGAAGGTGAATAAATGAGTCTGAGCAGAGAACAGAAAAAAGGAGGAATGAAATATGGAGGTTAAGGAGACAGCAGAATCAGGGCAGGAGCCAAGGTGATGTAGAGTGGAGGCAGGCAGTTGGGAAAGTGAACTTCTGGAGAGCAGTGTGTGGCCTGCTGAGCATTCTGGGAACAGGAGTGACTAACCGCTCCAGGAGGGCTCCAGAGACCAAGGTGTGGCAGCAGGAGATGAGGGATTAAGGACCCCGAAGGCCTGGTGGTGAGGACCCAAGCTCAGTTAAAGGGTTGACAGGGTCTGTCAGGAGACGTCTTGTCGTGCTGAGCTGACCTGTACGGGTGAACTGAGGGGATGTCATTTGTTGAAAGAATTTAACTTTGTTTTTATTGGATAATTTATTTGTGAATTGACTGCACCACACTTTTTTTTATTGTTGACAACTTTGTTTTATTAAAAGCATTTTTCACAGCCGTTCCTGACTGTTTGTGGCCTCATTTGCCCAGGTCATAATCTGTTATGACTACCAATCTGCCAAAGGAACCATCACACAGAGCTTTGATATTTTTGATACCCTTAAAACAAATTTCATCATAACATTAAAGGTTTAAACTCTGATTAATCCCCTAGGCTTGTATATAAATTTTAAATTGCTTTGACTGCCTGAAAGGAGCACAGTAAACACGACTATTGCCAAAAAGCCTTTATTTCTTTATTTTCTCATTTATATTCACCAGCCTCTTTAGCTACACAGTGGAATCCACCTTCACTTGCTGCACAATATCTCACTTGGGAACTGCAGAGGATGAATGAAGTAAGCTCAGAGTATCACCGGCACACACAAAATCTACAGTATAAAAATAATCACCTCCTTTAAAGTTTTCACGTTTCCTTATTTCACAACATCAAATCTCAATGCACTCAGTTTGGCTCTTTTGACAAGAAAAAAACTCTTTAATGTCAAAGTGAAAACAGATCTCTGCAAAGTAGTCTGAATTTATTATAAACTTAAAACACAAAATCATTTATAGCATTAAATATTCACCCGCTTTAATAAGACACAGCTAAGTCATCACCGAGGCAGCCAATTAGCTTTAGACGTCACTTAATTAGTTCAATGGTGATCATCTGTCTGGAGTTTCAGTTGATTCATTGTAGTCTCAAGGTGCCTTATCTGGACGGTCCAGGTGCTGGTGAGTCAGTATGGTGGCCAGACCTAAATAATGAAGAAAAAGAACACTCCAAGTGAAAAGGGAATTGAAAAGCACAAGTCACTGATTGTCCTTAGAGTCAATGTCAATGTCAACTTTATTTATATATCACATTTAAAACAACATAGGAATGCTGTGGCCAAAGTGCTTTACAATAATAGAATTAAAGAAAAACATACAATTAACATGAATAACATAAATAGAAATAAAATAAATGACCATAAATAAAATAAATAATAAATAGAAGTAATGTTACATAATCACAATGAGGAAACCATCAGTATTACTGAAGGTCACGGAATGCAAGTGAATAGAAATGAGTCTTTAATCTCGTTTTGAACAGTTCAATTCTAGACGACTCCTTTATATGATGAGGTAAAGAGTCCCACAGGCGAGGAGCAGCAGCTGCAAACTCTCTGTCCCCCTTAGTTTTACATTTAGTAAGAGACAACTGACCAGAAGATCTAAGCACTCTAGATGGCTGGTGTAAAACACACAATTCGGATAAATAGGGAGTAGCAAGCCCATGTAAAGATTTAAAAACTAGCAACAAGATTTTAAAATTAATTCGAAAACTGACAGGCAGCCAGTGTAAAGAAGCTAATATTGGAGAAACAGAATCAGACTTTCTTCCCCAACCAGAAAGCGAGCGGCAGCATTCTGGACCAACTGTAACCTGCATATCAGGGATTTGCTAATCCCAGAATACAGCGAGTTGCAGTAATCGAGGCAAGAAAAGATAAAAGCATGAGTAGCTTTCTCAAGATCCCTAGGAGATAAAAAAAAAGGCTTGATCTTACCTAACAGACGAAGCTGGAAAAAGCAACTCTTGACTACAGAATTTACTTGTTTCTCAAAAGAGAGGTTACTGTCAAAGATAATACCAAGACTGCGGACTTGAGGTTTGCAAAAGACAGAGAAACAGCAGAGAAGTGCAAGACCAATTTGGACTTTAGCTGATGGACCCACTATAAGCACCTCCATTTTATTTTGATTCAGATCAAGAAAATTATTAGCCATCCAGTCCAGTTAAATCACTCATGAAGAAATGGACACAGCTGTAAATCTACTTAGGGCAGGCTGTCCACAAAAACTGAGTGATCATGCAAGAAGACAAATGAGGAAGGCTACCAAGAGGCTGATGCCAACACTGAAGGAGTTACAAGCTATAGGGACTGAGATTGGCAAGACTATGAAGACAACAACTGTTGCCCGAGTTCTTCACCAGTCACAGCTTTATGGGAGATTGGCAAAGAAAAACACACTTTATAAAAAATGTACATGAGATCTTAGTTAGAGTTTGCCAGAAGCATATGAGAGACTCTGAAGCCAGCTGGAAGAAGGTATTATGGGCTAAAGATAGCGCAATTGAGGTTTTTGGTCATCAGACTAAACAAAAGTCAAACACCGCACATTATCAAAAACTCATCACTTCCAACATGAAGCATGGTGGTGGCAACATCATACTGTGGAGATGCTTCTCAGCAGCAGGCCCTGGAAGGCTTGTGAGGGTAAAGGGGGAAAATGAATGCAGCAAAATAGAATGAAACCCTGATGCAACCTGCAAGAACCGTGTGCCTTGTTTTTCAGCAAGACAACAGTCACAAGTATAAAGCCAAAGCTACACAAGAATGTCTTAAACACAATGACCTTCATGTCCTGGATCTCAATCCAATTGAGAATTTGTGGCTGTTCACTCACAATCCAAATGTTACCTCACAGATCTTGAGATGTTTGGTAAAGAATAATTGGGAAAAAATGCCAGTGTCCAGATGTGCAAATCTGATGGATACCCGTGCAGATGGACTCAAAGCTGTCATGGCTGCCAAAGGTACATCTGCTAAATACAACTTGAAGTGGTGAATACTCGTGAGACCAAATGTTTTGTGTTTTGTAGTTGTAATTAATTTAGATCACCTTGCACAGATCTGTTTTCACTTTGACATTCAAGCGTGTTTTTCTGTTGATCGCTGTCAAAAAAGCCAGGTTTAACCAACTGTGATTTGATGTTGTACAATAATAAAATATGAAAACTTCCAAGAAAGTGAATACTTCTTATAGGCACTATAGCTTCCTTCAGTCCTGGACATACAGTACACACACACACACAGCTTAGAAAGGCTAATATTTTAATCCAAGTTTATATTATCAGGTCTAAAGACGTGTGGACTGACTATTTCTTGATGTGTGTTTCTACCAAATGTTCTCTGCATTAAACATGTGTGTTGTATTCATTGTTTTTTTTTTTTTGTATTACTGTTACCAGTCTCTGTGGGACATGCAAGTAAGAAATGTATTGTGTTATGCACAGACAACAATAAACGTGAGTATTGTGATATAAAGTGTGAACCCCAAACAATCTGTCAAAGTATCTTCAGCATCATCATCATCATTTCCAACTCATTCTTCCTGACTGGCGTTGCACACAAACCTCTTTGAAACCACTTTAAAGCCCAACTAGGCCATGTCTGACACTTGCTCCCCATGCAGTTGCCAGTAAACTCTATTCTCAGGCCTGGCTCCAAGGATGAGTCCCTGTAAACCCTCTCCTGGGTGAAATTCTCTTTCATTTTATATGATACTATGGTGTCACAGATCTTGATGACTATTAATGGACTGTTATTTGGATCGTCCTTTTCAGTTAGTCATGGGTAACCCCATCATGAGTGCATTTCTCCAGACAATTCTAAGGACAACTGAGGTACACGGGCCATCCAACCAGGCCAAGGCCACAGCCTTAAGAGTGGTGTAGTCATTATTAGGTGCGTATGTATTAAATGTGAAGCACCTATTGCCATTGCCCTGTTGGCAATTTCATTGAAATTTGGTACTCTTATTTTTCAACAGCAGACTTCAACATAATTTCCTCCATTGAGTACTTCTTCCAAAAATTTGATGTTTAAGATACATGAGCTACAATTAGCCATAGACCCACCATAACAAGTACAAAACAATAGGACATCAATTAACGCACCTTTTACATAACTTGGACTCAAGCTATTTGAAAGCTTTCTCAGCTGGCATCACAAGCCTATTTGGACTCGGTTTTTAACCACATGATATTGTAAAACTAATCAAACTTTTAGACCCAAAAAGTATGCTGATTCTAGTGTCATACAGAATATTGCACAGTCACTAGCTAATTCCAAATAATGAGGACCTGAAATAATGGAGGTGTTATTTTTGAAAATCTATCACCTCTTTGGTGTGACTAGTACTGACTACTAACTGACTGTTGTAAGCTTCCCTCCTTGTTGGCGACACTCAAGCTGATTTAATCCAAATTCATTTTTTATTTGCTGATGTTCACTTCAATACATGCACACATACAATGTGGAAAGTTTACTTTATTTTTGACTTTCTCTTGTATGATTTGTGATGTATGGCCGGCTGTTCATCCTGGCCAATACCCCCACGCCGCCAGGTGGAGCCCTCCCTGCAGTATGGAGGTGCCCCGAAGACCAGCAGGGCATCATGGACATTGGAGTCTTTATTCACAGCCCTGCTGGATACCGTGGGGGCCGCTAGGAGACGCTGCAGGGAGGAACAGTGTTTATTTTCCCTACGCCCCGGAAGCACGTCCGAATCACATGGACAAGGGGAATGACGTGCTTCTGGTGTGAAGAAAAGGACCTTTTTATCTGACTCGGAAGTGATAGGAGATCACATGGACTGGGGATTGGAACACTTCTGGGTCAGGGAATATAAAAGGATTATGGAAGCTCCCAGAGCTGAGTTGGGAGGCAGGGTGGCTAAGCGTCTGGGAGTGGAGGATTGGTTAATGTTTATTTGTATTGTTTATTGAGTATTGTGGAGTAGAGGGTGCTTGGTCCACATTATTATTATAATAAATAGTTATCTTTGGACTTTTACCTGGCGTCTGACGTGGTGCCTGAGGGTTCAAGGGAGCGAGAGAGCCCCTAATCTGTCACAGATTTTAATCTGCACTGTTGTCAGCTGGTCATAGCTCATCAATTAATTAATGGACAGTGTCACATGCGTACACATAGGGGACAGTTTAGGGGTTCTGGTGACGGCAATTCTCTGCTGCTCCAGGGGTGGGCACTCTACAATAATGCCTTCTCTTTCTCTACCTCTGAAGACCTGAAGATTGGCGTCTTTTCCACCCCTGACGTCACTTCCAGTATCCATGCACATGAAACTGCTTCTTCATGCCAGAAACGGACTTTACCAGAATCAGCACCATCTTAGATGTATGCAGTACAATGGTTAACCCGCAATTTATTTCTCTTTTTTTGAGACAAGTATACAGGGTTGTACCCCAAAATTTCTCATCGTCTTTGCTTTATTATTGCAATGGCTATTGTTGGTTTCAATTTATGTTTAATCAGTCCTACTTTGTTCTTTGTGTGTTTTGACAAATCTACATTTATAAGTGTTCCAGTTGTGTATTTAGTAATTAGTGTACTCTATAGTTGTATTTTAACTGAGAATTGTTCACGGCACTCTGCGCCTGCACTCAATGGAGAGCACTATGCAAAAATAAGTTGTATTGTATTGAACATGAATTGTTACATTAAGGCATGAGGCAAAACACAACATGAATAACGCACACCAAGCAGTACTATGCCATTTGTAGTATCTGCTCGATAGGCTGGTACCAGACGTACTTACTTACCAAGCCATTAAAACACTTGTCTAAAGAGTCAGATTTTTATTTCTTTTTGCCTCACAGACAACATTAGAGTTTGGCTCAATAGCACCCTCTAGAGACCACAACTGGCATATGTGGTATCTGATTTATATGGAAGTACTGGATATATTTACTTACCTATCCACCCTACCCTACCCCTGGCAATAGATACCACTAAAAGAGGTGTTTATGCACTGTACTAATACTTGTACTTACGTTCTGCTGTCATTTTTAGTTCTGAATAAGACCAATCAATTGTTACAAAAATGTGATACCTCCATGTTTGATGAAGTACGTAAATAATCAAAAATTAAAAGCACTTAAACATCCAAAACTGTTTACACCATGCATACATTTTCTAACTTATTATTTTACATTTGTCTGACCCCCTTATCCAAGATGAGTACTTTAGCCACTGTACCATACTATTAAAGAAGCATGAATAATAATCCATCCATCCATTATCCAATCCGCTACAGGTTCATGAGGGTCTGCTGGAGTCAATCCCAGTCAACACAGGGCACAAGGCAGGAAACAAACCCCGGGCAGGGTGCCAGCCCACTGCAGGGCGCACACACACACACACACCAAGCACACACTAGGGACAATTTAGAATCGCCAATGCAGAGTCAAGGCTGGGGGGCTGTCAAGAGGCAGGGCCTGTTAAAGCCCATTGCGGCACTTCTTGTGTGATTTTGGGCTATACAAAAAATAAACTGTATTGTATTAAATTGTATTGTACCTAACCTGCATGTCTTTGGACTGTGGTAGAAAACCCACGCAGACACGGGGAGAACATGCAAACTCCACACAGGGAGGACCCGGGAAGCAAACCCAGGTCTCCTAACTGCGAGGCAGCAGCGCTACCCACTACGCCACCAATGAATAATAATAATATTATTAATAATAATAATAAAAACAACATTGATCCTTCAACTTTCCAACCCACAGGAGCCTACCCCAGCAGTATCAAGTGCAAGACAAGAGAAGAGATGCAAGTTCATCACAGGCCATGGGTGCTCCCATACTGTTCGTTTGCACACTCACTCACGCTCTCATACAACACCAATTTAGACTCACCAATCAACCTGACCCGCACATGTTTTTTTGGCTGAAGGAGGAAAACCCAAAAGATCATCAAGCGGATCAACTCAGACTGGACTGGGGCTTCAGAGCTGTGCGGCAGTGGTCCTAACCATTGTACTAATGTGTCAGCCCAAATGTGAAGCTAAGGAGGACAAATAGACTGGGAAACAATCTGAACTCCTAATTTCTCATCAAGTTTTTGAATTAGTCATTTATAGCTAATCTATTATCCGATCCCACCTTAGAGTCAATAAGTTTTCATGTCTATGTGTGATGAAACGGATGTAACCAGGCACGGACAAGAATGTGTTAACACCACAGAGATGATGACTGGGCTGACAATCAAACCTGGTGCCCCCAGACTTGTGGGGAACCCATGCTAACTACTGTGCCACTATGCTGCCCTTCATCAGTTTATAAGGGGAGCCCTTATTTCAGGTGGAGGCAGAAATCAACGGTATTAAAATGTAAACCTACTACATGGTAGATGTGCCATTTTGTCTTCATTGGACTGAATCCCACTGTGGGACGGGGACAGGGCTGCTTTGAAAAGGACAGACAAAGAGATGACTTTGCAGCTGTCTACATTACACTCCGCAAGGTCAAATATGAGCAGGTGGCACACGGGATATCCTTCAAAACAAAAAGCAAATGAAATCAAGTGTAATTTTAATACAGGCTTGGCTTAAATTTGAGTGGGGTCTTCTACACTTAAATGAAAGTGAGATAAACGTTCAGGATATGAAGTGCTGTCAGACTAACAATGCATCAATCAGCCTTACAGAATATTAGTTTGTTGGTCAGAGGAAGAATTGAAGAGGACACACCTGTGTGGGGATTCTGGTTCGGTGTGCGAAGCTTCAGGTGCTTTGTGTGCCTTTCTGTTTTTGTTTTGTGCGCTTTTATCACCAAGAAACGGCTTTTATCAGCCAGCAACCTGAAAGCCTAGGAGGGTATTGTTTCACGCACAAAATGGATCGCATTGTATTTTTAATTAGGTCAAAAGGACGCTAGTCTATATTTTTGTCTGGAAGTGCAGAATGAGGTCGCTCCCTTCCCCCATGGCACGTTCATGTAATCGTTCCTTGGGAGAGAATCTCATTTGCGTTATCGAGAACAAAAATCAAGGTTTTCACATTATTGCTGTGATGTGTGTATAATTTTCACATTATTCTTGTGATGTGCGTATAACTGGATATTCCAGTTTACTCCTACAGACATGAATTTATGATGCATTGTATTTCTTGGTGAAGTGTAATCTGTTGTGGAATTTGGCTTGGATGGCATTACGAATCAAAAATAGCCGGTATGGCCGTCAGTGACAAGTATGTGTGTCAGACAGGTTCAGGGTTGTTACTATTGTGGGCTCCTGTGCCGCAAGACCCTGAGCAGAAGGCAGCAGAATGGAAGGGAATGAACCAGTCTGTAGATAAAAGGAGAGAGAGAGAGAGACGCTAAGCCATTAAGGAGCACGGGTCAAGGGGAGCGACGAGGGGAGCGACATTTTTAAACATGTGTTAGTTTGCAGAAAAAATTAAAACTGCATACATGTAGTATGGAGGACTTTATGTATGATATCCATCCATCCATTTTCCAACCCGCTGAATCCGAACACAGGGTCACGGGGGTCTGCTGGAGCCAATCCCAGCCAACACAGGGCACAAGGCAGGAACCAATCCTGGGCAGGGTGCCAACCCACCGCAGGACACACACAAACACACCAAGCACACACTACGGCCAATTTAGAATCGCCAGTCCACCTAACCTGCATGTCTTTGGACTGTGTAAGGAAACCGGAGCGCCCGGAGGAAACCCACGCAGACACGGGGAGAACATGCAAACTCCACGCAGGGAGGACCCTTTATATATGATATGTTTAGTAATAATATGCAGTGATGATGTTAGGAGACTAGAAACTCAAACAAACATAGTGATGAAGTTGATTAGCACCAGCAAGTAAGAAGTTTACTGCACTCTGTACAAGAGACAATGGTGACCCTGTAAACCTAACATAATAACCGCTAACAGATATGTCCAGCCATCCAGTGTCTACTTTCCCCCCCTTTGCAGAGCTCTGAAGCCCACTCCTGGAGCACTGGGTGCATAGGAGGACCCAGCCCTGGATGGGATGCCAGTTCAGTGCAGGGCATACTGGATTATAAGTGCTGGTAATTGTGCCACCCCAACAAGTACAGTACATGAAGAACACGTTTTGAGCGGACTACATGATGACACAGACATTAGAAAAAGATAATCCTAAAAGATGGTCATAACTTGGATTTGTAATCTGCTGGTGGGTTAATTGGAGGCACTGGTGAGCTTGCTACATTTTTGGGATGCGCTTCTTTCTCAGACTTTATCTAGAAATACCGTTGCTCATCACTATTAATAGTAAGAGGGCAGACACGCCAGGCTGTGGGCGTCAAAGCCTAATCGGGAGATGTGTGTGTAGCAGCCCCCTTCATGAAATCTCAGCACAGTCTGGAAATACACTGTATGGCACAACTTGCTTTTCCAAAAAATGAAAACATCTTGAACGCTTTACTGTTTGATTTTAAAAGGTGGCACAGCGATTAGGGAAACTGCCTCACAGCATTAGAGCCGTGGGTTCAAATCACTGTCTGGGTGGAGCCGCCTATGTGGTTTGTCTCTGCGTACTCCGGTTTAGTGCAACAACCCCACTGACATCCAGGTTCACTTGACTACTGACTCAACATGAGCGTCTTTGTGTCTGTAATGAAACAGCATCCTGCAAAGAATAAAAGAGATTTGGGTGGCAACCAGGTAACCTCGGTAAAGCTGATAATTATGAAAGTTTGAAATGCGGTACACAAAGGGAACCTTCCTAGTTACATAACTCTCACAGTCGTTCAGGTCACAGCCTATTTTTTGTTTATTAATGAAGGCTTTTCACATTTTTAAAGTGACTAGCCCAAGCAGGATGTCTTCATACTGTGTATTCACTATTGAAAAGAAGCTTGTGCATACACAAACTGGTCACTCGTGTTAGTTTTGTAGCTCAAATTGGTAAAAGCCGTTCAGCCCAACAAAGATCAGCAGTCCTATCCACTTCATTCTTTTAAGATAACATCGAGTCGAGTTTTGAAAGTCCCTAAAGTCTTACTGTCTACCACACTACATGGTAGCTTATTCCAAGTGTCTATTGTTCTCCGTATAAGGAAAAACTTCATAATGTTTGTGCGAAATTTACCCTTAACAAGTTTCCAACTGTGTCCCCGTGTTCTTGATGAATTCATTTTAAAATAACAGTCTCGATCCACTGTACTAATTCCCTTCATAATTATAAACACTTCAGTCATGTCACCTCTTAATCTTCTTTTGCTTAACCTGTATAAGCTCAGCTCTTTTAATCTTTCCTCATAATTCAATCCCTGTGGCCCTGGAATCAGTCTAGTCGCTCTTCTCTGGACCTTTTCTAGTGCTGCTATGTCCCTTTTGTAGCCTGGAGACCAAAACTGCACACAGTACTCAAGATGAGGCCTCACCAGTGCATTATAAAGGATGAGCAGGACCTCCTTGGACTTGCACTCCACACATCGTACTGTATTCTGTTAACACTGTCAGGAAGTCGATAGCTTAGAGTCCACCATGACTCCTAAATCCTTCTCATAAGGTGTACTCTCAATTTTCTGACTGCCCATTGTGTATTCAAACCTAACATTTTTACTTCCTATGTGTAATACTTTACATTGACTGACATTAAATTTCATCTGCCACAAATCTGCCCAAGTCTGTATGCTATCCAAGTCCTTCTGTAATGATATAACGGATTCCAAGTGATCTGCCAATCCACTTATTTTGGTATCATCTGCAAACTTAACCAGCTTGTTACTTATATTCCTATCTAAATCATTTATATATATATTAAAATAGCAGCGGCCCTAGCACTGACCCCTGTGGAACACCACTCTTAACATCGGCCAATTCTGAAGAGGTTCCTCGCACCATCACCATTGTCTGAGCCAATTCTGCACCCATCTAAAAACATCACCCTGAACTCCCACTTCTTTTAGTTTGATGCCCAACCTCTCATGTGGCACCTTATCAAATGCTTTCTGAAAGTCAAAATAAAAATCATATGCTCCACTTTGATTGTATCCTTTTGTTGCCTCCTCATAGAATTCCAGCATGTTAGTAAAACACGACCTCTTCTGAATCCATGCTGACTGTTAAGTAAATCTCCTGTTCTTGATATGTGTTGTTCCATCCATCCATTATCCAACCCGCTATATCCTAACTACAGGGTCATGGGGGTCTGCTGGAGCCAAGCCCAGCCAACACAGGCCGCAAGGCAAGAAACAAACCCCGGGCAGGGCACCAGCCCAGCGTGTGTTGTTCTAACTTTTCCTTAATAATTCTTTCCATTAATTTACGTGTGATGCACATTAAGCTTACTGGCCTATAGTTATTAGATCGTCCTGTTCACCCTTTTTAAGCAATGGGGTAACATTTGCTATTTTACAGCTGTTAAGGGGCGGCATGATGGCGCAGTGGTAGCGTTGCTGCCTCGCAGTAAGGAGACCTGGGTTCGCTTCCCAGGTCCTCCCTGCATGGAGTTTGCATGTTCTCCCAGTGTCTTCCTCTGGATGCTCTGGTTTTCTCCCACAGTCCAAAGACATGCAGGTTAGGTGCATTGGTGATCCTAAATTGTCCTTGGTGTGTGTGTGTGTGCCCTGTGGTGGGCTGGCACCCTGCCTGGGGTTTGTTCCTGCCTGGCGCCCTGTGCTGGCTGGGATTGGCTCCAGGAGACCACCGTGACCCTGTGTTAAGATACAGTGGGTTGGAGAATGACTGTCTGACAGTTGTTAAGAATTTACCTGTTTTCAATGACTTTTGAAAAATATGCATCAATTGGATTAAACATTTCAAGAATGTTGTATTATGTTATGAGTTTATTCTTGACTATGAATGATTATTTAGATGATCTTTAGGATGACGTGGTGCCTCACAGCTCCAGAGTCCTGGTTTCGAATGCTAAACCACGCATGACCTGTGTGGGGTTTCTTTCCTTTTTTTCCATGGGATTTTCTCCCACATCCCAAAGACAAACAGGTTTGGTTAGTTAGCAGCACTAAAGTGTCCCAGTCTGAGGGTGTGCATACGTTTGGACTGGAGCCCATCCAGGTTTATCCTCAGCATTGTACCGAGTCATGGCAGGACAGGCATTGGCTCCTGATCAGATGTTTATAGCACTTTAATTATATTATAGCTTCTGGTATGCATAAAGCATCCACTGGGGTGGCTCTTTTTACTTCATTTTACTGGCATGTTGATTAACACAAACAAGTAAGAGTTTAACTGCACTCTATACACGTGAAAACAGTGCACCTTACTAAAATGTTTGTCCGGGTGCTGTGTCTCTAATATCAAGATGGCGCATCACAAACATTAACACTGCTTTTTAAAATCCCATACCAAATGGCATATAACAGAGACATATGTACTGCACAACACACTGCAAACGTTAACACTGAGGTCAGTGTTGATTACTTAGAATTCAACCCTCCTTAGATGAGTAGCACAGCTAGTGACCCTATAAACCAATAAAAATGATTCCTTGTTAAGAGATACCGATAATAGAAGAGCCTCTTCACAGGATACTTTTTATAGGCCTGCTTTGATCTTGGATGATTATTTGTAACTGTGATAATTTGGCCACTTGGTTGCTCACTGCCTCCATATTTGCTGTTAAATTTTGATTGCTTTTAAGGGCCATTGGTTTGGCTATTTGTTCATATTGCAAAGGCATCTCTAAATTACTTCAGTAAAATAAACCTGTGCCAACCACCGTGTCAGTTTGTTACTAACACTTTTCCAATCTGTATCATGTGCTCACTCTTTTTCCTGGCCGTGGAACTCATTGTGACTTCACCATCGAGAGTAGCTGATGCCACATCAAACCATCATGCGAGTCTACCACAATTACGAATGCTAGCATAAGCCATGGCACACTTTAGAATGGTTGGATGAGAGACGGTGGCCTGTAGGCTTGAACTTTGACTTTCTTTGAACCAAATTACCATGAGCCCCTATGCTTTCCTCTCCTCAATACCAAACTGCCAGCTTGCAGGTTTCTAGTGGGTGATGACACAATAATGTAACTGACAAACCAAGCTGGGATGTCACAAAATTTGAATTCAATAATAACATGCCAACACACAATGTTATCGGGCAACACCTAAACAAGCTAGGAGGATCTGAGTACATCAGAGATGACCAAGACCAGAAATATCACAATGCAGTGAGGAGCAGCCCTCAGTGACTGGCATGTGTCATTTGAGCCCATCAACAACAACAATAATCATTAAAAAAGAGATTAGGATGTCCACAGGGAAATTGTGAACCATTCAGTTTGGAAATAAAATAATTTTATATTGCAAAAGAGACTAAAGTTCATCCATCCATCCATTATCCAACCCACTGAATCCGAACACAGGGGTCTGCTGGAGCCAATCCCAGCCAACACAGGGCAGGAACCAATCCTGGGCAGGGTGCCAACCCACCACAGGACACACACAAACACACTACAGCCAATTTAGAATCACCAATCCACCTAACCTGCATGTCTTTGGACTGTGGGAGGAAACCCACGCAGACAACATGCAAACTCCATGCAGGGAGGACCCAGGAAGCGAACCCGGGTCTCCTAACTGCGAGGCAGCAGCACTACCACTGCGCCACCGTGCCGCCCTGAGACTAAAGTTCCTCCATGAAAATCAGTCACAATACAAAACAATTTCAAGAACTTGTCTTGAAATTGAGCTAAAAAATAAAAATACAACACAGAAAAACATGAAATACAACCATTCCACTGCAGTTCCATTGGAAACAGTTTAGTAAAGTGAGACTGATGGCCAAGGGCGTCCAAGTGATAAAACAGTGAGCCCCATTGCTTTGCAGCTCCACCATCCTGGGCCTGTTGCTTGCTCTCTGTGTCTATGGGGGTTTTCTCACACTTCCTAAAGATGTGCATGTTAGATTAATGGCCAGCTCTGAGCAGGCTTGACATAATGTTTGCACAAGTTTTCATTGTCAGGTGTTTCCACCTTGTGCCCTCAGTTTTCGACTGGCTTTCTGTTATCTGGAACTGAATAAGTGGGCTGATGTCAAAAGTGTCTTTGTTCGTCTAAGCAGATTAAAGGAGATATAGGGTGTGCGGTTCCAGTGACAACAGAGATGACAGAAGTGTCTGTTCCCAATCCAGAAGTACAATAGTGACCTCATCCAGGCTCTGCCCTATGACCTGCTTATGTTCATGCAGCACAAAACGACGTCAGATCAATCGCTCCAAGTCTCCACACCAGATGGCAACATCATCTACACTCCTCGGTACAACCAGTGCACACAGCATCACCCATGTTGTGTTAGCACACCCAAAAACTCAGCTCAAAAACAGTTCAGTAAATAAATAAGGCATTTGCCTACCATGAACCGTAAAATTCACAATTTTTTAATTTTACACGTTTTTGAAAATGGATGAATCGATGAGCTGATGACCAAGAAGAGAAGTTTCTTGAGACGTTCCCTTTTGGCTCATTCCCTCAAACTTAGCCTTCTCAACTCTGACTTTATGTCACTTTAAAGGAAAGTGTGGTCAGAGCCTGAATCAGCAGGTGTTGGACAACATCCTGGAAGCAAGGTCAGTCTTAATCTGCCCTAACATGGAGAGATTGTGGTATAGTGGGTCCTTGGCTCAGAAAAACGTGGCCGATTTTTAATAAATAAACAACTGAATGGCCGACTCGATCTCAATGGGTGTGCGTGTTCAGGCAGCTGCGTGGGGTTGGTGGAGTAATTGGGGTGAGATGCACCTGCACATGAGGGTGAGGTCTGTTTTAATTGGTTCATCGGATTTCCACAGTTTGTGTTCAAGGAGCAACGCCCACGGGGTCAGATAGAAAGGAAGCAGGCACAGTAAGGGAGGGGAGCAGAAAAAGAGTTAAAGAAAAAGGCAAAAATATGAAAATTAGTCTGGCCATCAAGAGCAAGACGAGCAAGAGACAGAGGTTAAATGGAGAGAAGACAGAGACATGAAGAGAGAACAAGACCACCTGTGCTGCAGGGAGAGAGAGGCAGGGGGTCGGGAGTGAGCTTCATGGCTGCAGGAGTCCGAAGCTGAAGAAAGGGCGATCCTATTGAGCGATTGCTAGGGAGCAGGAATGGCCCGATTGACAGAGTCTCCCGCAAGGGCCAAGTGTGAAGCTGCCCCGCAGACATCAATGGAGGGGCAGTAGGGAACAGAGCCAGGATATGAAGGTTGACTGCACCTGTCGGACAGGGCGTCCTCCTCCTGCGAGTTCTGAATGAGATAAATTTGCAGTATTCGGGGCTCAAAGTTTTATGGATTGTCTCTGGTTTTCACCTCTACTTTTAACCTTCACTATAACCTTGTTTTTATGGATTCTTTATTTATTGAGCATTTTGAACACTCATTTGTTCTGGATTATTTTCATAAAAGCAATTGAGCACTTTTGCACCAGCCCCTCTGATTTGCGTGTTGTGTCCTCACCCACTGGCTCATCCCTCGAGTATGTTATCTGTGGTAGCGGGTAAAAGAGGCTCCTGGGATGCACCCGATAGTGTGGAGCTGACCCGCACCGTTGTTATCTGTAGCGAGAGTAGGATGCCGGGTGAGCAGACCCTTGAGAGGTAGAGATATGCTCTAGAGAGGAGAGGAAAGAAGGTCAGTAGGAACAAGACAGAATACAGGTGTGTAAATGAGAGGGAGGTCAGTGGAATGGTGAGGATGCAAGGAGTAGAGTTGGTGAAGGTGGAGGAGTTTAAATACTTGGGATCAACAGTACAGAGTAATGGGGATTGTGGAAGAGAGGTGAAGAAGAGAGTGCAGGCAGGGTGGAATAGGTGGAGAAGAGTGTTAGGAGTGATTTGTGACAGACGGGTATCAGCAAGAGTGAAAGGGAAGGTCTACAGGACGCTAGTGAGACCAGCTATGTTATATGTGCTGGAGACGGTGGCACTGACCAGAAAGCAGGAGACAGAGCTGGAGGTGTCAGAGTTAAAGATGCTAAGATCTGCATTGGGTGTGATGAGGATGGATAGGATTAGAAATGAGTAGATTAGAGGGTCAGCTCAAGTTGGACGGTTGGGAGACAAAGTCAGAGAGGCAAGATTGCGTTGGTTTGGACATGGCAGAAGAGAGATGCTGGGTATATTGGGAGAAGGATGCTAAGGATAGAGCTGCAAGGGAAGAGGAAAAGAGGAAGGCCTAAGCGAAGGTTTATGGATGTGGTGAGAGAGGACATGCAGGTGATGGGTGTAGCAGAACAAGATGCAGAGAACAGAAAGATATGGAAGAAGATGATCTGCTTTGGCAACCCCTAACCAGAGCAGCCGAAAGAAGAAGAAGAAGAAGAATAGAAGCATGACGCCAACTTTAATAGCACAGTCTCTCCGTCACTGCACTGGGACACTTGATTCACACATAGATCACTGTTAAAGTGCCCCCTGCTGGTCTCCCCATCATTTCTTTCAGCAGCAACCCAAGCTTTTCATGGTTGGTCTCCCACCCAAGTACTGGACAGGCTCAAATATGCTCATTTTCAGATGAATTACCTGTTCTGAAGTGCAGGTTGTCAAAAAGTATTGTAGTGTGGACCCCTAGTGGCTATGAATCGTGGAATTATCTCTGCATTTGCTGTCTCTGAGTCAATGTTTGACAAGGCCATGCTCTTCATTTCTAAAATTGCCGTTGTGAAGATGTGGCATGGCGGTTACTGCTACTGCTGTCCATATCCTGAGTTCATATTCTACACCAGCTTGTTGTCGGTGTGCAGTTTGCATGTGCTTTCTACATCTGTATCAGTGCTCCTCTGGTGCTCACATGCTGGTTAGATTAATCGTTTTTTTTCCTCTTTAGCCACCTTTGGTGGGTTTGTATGTGGGAGCCACCCCTTAATGGACTGGCACCATGTCCAAGGCTGTCATGATAGGTTCCAGTGACCCTGTCTTGGATTAATCAGGTTTGGAAATGCAATGTTATGTGTCTTGGAAGAGAGTTCACAATAGAAAGGATTATAAAACCAAGGTGATATGTTTGTATCCATCTTTGGATGAGCAGGGAGTCCATCAAAAGGCACAGTCACACCTACACCCACAGGCTCCAATGTTGTGCCACTTAATGATGAAAGGCACTGCAGTACCATTGTACTGTACTCCATTTGCAGGGATTTTTTAAGAAATCAATTCCGGGAAATCAAAAACACAAGGAAAGTTCACGTTAAGGTTTAATTTTAACTCCTATTACCTGCTGATTGGAAAGTACCAATGTGCTACAGTTTTATTTTTCTGATGCATTTATTCAAGGCATTTGAGAGATACATCCATCCATCTATCTATTATACAACCCGCTATATCCTAACACAGGGTCACGGGGGTCTGCTGGAGCCAATCCCAACCAACACAGGGTGCAAGGCAGGAACAAGCCCCGGGAAGGGCGCCAGCCCACTGCAGTTGAGAGATACAATTAGCTACAATTCTTTTTTTTTGCTTTTCCAATTCGAACAGAGGCAAGCCAAGTGACACACTTAGGATCACACAGTATTGTTAGTGGGATTTGAACACACAACCACAGGGACTGAGGTCCAAAGCCATAACCACTACGCCACACTGTCCACCCGGTCACACACACAAGTAAGAACTGGACTGCATCACTGTGGTAATATCCTGAAAACTCCAGCTAATTCTGGGCATGGTCTTCAGTTGAATCAGATTGCCTTTTAATACTGAATAGTGCAGGCTGACTTACATCCTGAAGCCCAGCAGATGGCGCTCACAATAAAGACAAAGTCCACAGGCTGCGCTGGAGTTTCTGCTCTTGGCAGCCGCTTGAAAAGGAGTGAACTGGTAAGTCTGAGCGCTTTGTTCTCTTAAGTCTTTCCAAATCACTTTATAATATGGACTGGTCACTGAAGCAGAGCCTCTGAACTTTCACCTGTGGTTGTCTATAGGCTTATAAGGTCATCATTGCATTGTGTGCTCTTCATTAATCATTGGGTAATGTTCTGAGAAAGAAAAAAAAACTGTAAAGCATTCATAATCTTAAAAATCAAGTTTACTACTAAACAAAATAAAATGAAAAACAAAAAAAAACTAGAGTTTTGTACAATCTAGTAAAAATGACACTGCAGTGAGCATATGCAATCAAGTCTTAAATATATCTGTTTTAATAAATCTGCCATTGTCATGTCCCAACCATTATGGCAGTGTTATGCAAGTTCACACCTCACAAGAACTAGCTCAAAGTTCAGTTCACACAGATTCAAATGAATAAATTCACGTTCATAGTTCACTAGTTCATGTTCAGTTCATTTTGTATTTTTTAAGGAGTGAGAATAAATGACCCTTGAGTTTACTTTTTTTCAATTTTGTATGCCTTATATTAGGCTATTACAGTGTTTTTGAATAAAATACAATAATTATGACTTTTTTATTTAAATACACTTTATTGAGTTATACCCAGCAACAAACACGTATAACCATATATGCTATTATCCTCCTGGTCAAAAAAGAAATGAAATAGACGCAAGTATACATATAAATTACAGCTCTGTTTCCAACAATGCGACACAAATGGTGACTGTGGACCCAGCGTGTAGGTGAACTAACGTATTACGCTGCTGGTCAAAATTCGTGTCACATATTGCATGTCCAATGGGGAAAAATATAAAGTGGCCTCGTGAAGTACGTTTACCTAAAAGTGAAAGCAGAGCTGTACCGTGTGCTCGTGTCAGTGGGGGTGCAGCTTAAGCACAAGCAGGCAGACACAGACAGGGCCTATTTGATTTGACGTTATCTTTTCCGAATACAAAAAAATGGCAAAAAACTCCTACGAAATAAATATTCGTAAAAATCCACTATTTGTGCTTATCCGAATACCATATTCAGATTCGGCTCCACACCTACATTACAAGGGTAAGGCAAAACATTTAATCTAGGCCTAAACCAGATCCAGAATGTCACCAAAAACTGAATGAGCTCATGAGAGTTCAAGATCTTCACTTGCAAATACGTTACGTTAAGTTAACCGTTCATAGAAAAATGAGTTTGTTCAATGAAAGCGCTCTTTTGAGCGATAGTTCATGCACAACACTGCATTACGGTGCCCTGAAGTGGGGAGACCATGTAGAAGAAGTGTTGTGATTTCTGCATGGTGTGACCGAAATGTACACAAATATCCTTCATGTCTGCAATGGGCACTTTAATCACATCTGAATTGCTTCATTTGTAATTTTAAACTGTGAAGCAGAGAGGTAAATCAAGGGAAACATTATGGAGGGCTCTGTACGTTACTTTACAAACCCTAAATTAGCCCAGTATGAGTGAATGCACTCTGCACTAGACTGGCATCCCATCTAGTGCCATTTCCTGGATTATGCCAAATATTGCTTAATTAGAACTCTATAAATATAAAAGTGGTTCAGAAAATCCAGAATTTCTTCCTGTTTTTTTTCCCCAGTTTGTGAGTCATGATCAGTTTAGTTTAAATGTACACTCAAGTCCTTCAGACTTACAATAGCTCAGCTGTAAGCCATTTTCAAAAAATAATGCCGTTTGCTTTCACAGACATTGCAGGGTGAGGGCTCTCCTGGGAGACCTAGCGGTGCTTGGCCCCAGTGCCACATCCCATGATGAATGCCATAGCATGTCATCTTCTCCGGGCACAGCCTCACCATTGTTGCAGACAAGCGTCCATTTGCAGCTTCAGAAACAGATTTTGATGGATTCTGACCGCGCTGGAGGCATCGCCGACTGCAGTCATCACTGCCCTGTAAGGTTAATGTTTTACTCAACTGCCCAGCTCCTTCGATGTCCCTGAAGTAGCAGCCTATAGGAGTGATGGCTTATTACCGCAGATTTATTACACTATAAGACATTTTACCAATGCAAGAAGATCTTGGTTCTCATCAAGGTTAGCTAATAGGTAAGCTGTCTCAGTATTTCATCCTGACCTCTGTTTCAAAGCTATTAGGGTCTTTTTTTACAATGACAGCAGCTCCACATTTTCTCAACCGGGTCAGTAAATTTCAGTTATTTTAAAGTACTCTATACGCTTCAAATGTGTAATTACAAATAGTTTTTCAAACACGGTTCTTTCTTTTAACATCAGCAAAACCAAGGAGATAATCCTAGACTTCAGGAAGCATTTACAAGGGGATGCTGTGGAGAGCTTTTACATTTCTTAGAGTTACCATTACTGACACTCTGAAGTGGGCACAACAAGTGAAGAAGACCCATCAAAGGTTTTTACTTCTTCAGATGTCTAAGGAAAGTCCTTATGTCTCCATCTTGCACTGCAGTGACAGTGAGAAAAAAAAGGTCAGGAGACAATACAGGATAAGGAGATAAAGGAAAAGGATCCAGTTCAAAGAATGTATACACATTGCATGCATTACATCCACTCCAGAGCGTTTTACAAAAACTAAAAAAACTGTTCTCCAGGCCCGGGTCCCCACCTTAATCCAACCCTGAGAATAAACATAATTGTAAATGTTTATTGCACCTAATTAATGAAACGGAACATGCCTAAAAGGTATACAAATGAGAACTATGATGACAGAACCCAATTCAAAACACATCTGGACTCACCATCTAGTGGAGACCACTCTCATTGTCAGTACGGCAGGCTGGTAGGACACCTGCACAGGTAAGGACCACAAAGCACTACAGATGGTGGTTGTTGAGCTACAGGCACTGAGGAGGCTCCTGTCAATCATGGAGAATCCACTGCATCCACTGAACAGGATCATCTCCAGGCAGAGGAGCAGCTTCAGCAACAGACTGCTGTCACTGTCCTGCTCCACTGACAGACTGAGGAGATCATTCCTCCTCCACACTATGCGATTCTTCAGTTCCACCTGGGGAGTAAACGTTAACATTATACAAAGTTATTGTCTATCTGTTATACTTTCATTGTTATCACTCTTTAATTTAATATTGTTCTTTATCAGCACAGTGGAACCTTGGTTCACAACCATAATTCGCTCCAAAACTCTGGTCGTAACCCAATTTGGTCGTGAACCGAAGCAATTTCCCCCATAGGATTGTATGTAAATACAATTAATCCATTCCAGACCATACAAACTGTATGTAAATATATATTTTTTTAGTTTTTAAGCACAAATATAGTTAATTAAACCATAGAATGCACAGCGTAATAGTAAACTAAATGTAAAAACATTGAACAACACTGAGAAAACCTTGAACAACAGAGAAAACTAACACTGCAATAGTTTGCGCTATAGTGCTTTTTTTTTAATGAGTTTTAAGCACAGGGAAAAAAATGAACATTTGAAAAATCTGTAATTTAATAAACCACCAAGAAAAGTAACATTGCCACAATGCACGCTATGAACCAATCGCTGTAAACAGAACTGAAAACAAAAACAAGCCTTTTCTACCTTATGCATCCAGTCCTCCCTCTCTCGCTCACTCTCTCTTTCGTGTGTGCGTGTGTCTCTCTTGCGCACCTGTGTGTGTGTGTGCCTCTTTCTCGCTCGCCTGTGTGTGTGCCTCTCTCTCCCACGCCTGTGTGTGTGTGTGTCTCTCTTGCGCACCTGTGTGTGTGTGCCTCTCTCTCGCTCGCCTGTGTGTGTGTGTGTGCCTCTCTCTCCCACGCCTGTGTGTGTGTGTGCGCTTCTCTCCCACGCCTGTGTGTATGTGTCTTGCTCTCTCTCTCTTGCTCGCTCGCTCATTGCACAGGAAATGCACAGGGAGAGACTGAATATGTACAAACCGAAAGGGACACTGGCTTGTTCATATACCGAGTGTGTGGTTGTGAACCGAGGCAAAAGTTTGGCGAACTTTTTGGTCGTAAACCGATTTGTACGTGCACCGAGATGTTCATGAACCGAAGTTCCACTGTATGCTGCTGCTGGTGTATGTGAATTTCTCCTTGGGATTAATAAAGTATCTATCTATCTATCTATCTATCTATCTATCTATCTATCTATCTATCTATCTATCTATCT
>JANRMT010062834.1:6391733-6434587 GCA_026402145.1 Polypterus bichir lapradei
TCTATCTATCTATCTATCTATCTATCTATCTATCTATCTATCTATCTGTTATCGTGCAGCCAGGTTTCTTTTAGATTGGCCTTTGATTTGTAAATTTTTAAAAATGTTTTAGTCTTTCTCTATTTAATTGTTCTTTAAGAAGTAGTTTCTGTATTTATTATATTAATATTTTATATTACATTTTAAAATATGTATTAAATTTAATGTATATATTCACTATATTTCTTGATTCAGGTGTTCTTTGTTACTTAATTTAAACCTAGGGGGGCAGTGCCACTTGATCATGCAGCTGGAGGACTGCACCTCAGGGCTAATTAACAGACAGCAGTCCATGAAATGGCTGCTTTGGCACTGCTTTGGAAGTACTGCATGATGGCTCACGTTTGGATTATGGATCTTGCAAGTACTATTGTTTTTTTAATATTTGTTAATACAATGCAGCTTTTCACTGGCCTAGTTTGATTAAAGTTTCCCTTTTGCTTCTGTTTTTTGTTCTTGTTTTTGAAAATTTGTAAATAAATCTTTAATGTATAAAGAAGCTTATTTCTTATCATTGGGCCCAAATATTTGACAGTCCCTATGTCCCTTTTTGCATTATTTAAATTTAAGATTAAATTTAATTTGATTTAAGAGCCACCTACCCCTATTTGTTGAGTCTGTGCAGGCTGAAAAGTCTGCTTCCAGATTTCTAGAGTAAGAAGGCTTATGTGTGTTGTGAGGATGCAACCTGAAGCCTTGTGGCCTTGCTTATGAAATAAAATCTGTTTTGGAGTTTTATAACAGTGATGAAGGCAGTACGGAATATCACTCTTCATGACCTACATAACACACACTGGCAAAAAGTGTCATTACAGACGGGAGCCATCCTGCACTGTCACCTTTCCCACTGCTTCTCCATACAGGACTGTTACTCCTGAAGTAGGGGTCTGTTTTTGTCCTCAGGTCACAAAGCTCCTCAACAGAGCTGACCACTGCCGGAGTGTTTCTTGCATTTACTCTCCAATGTTGTGTTATGTTCAATGACTGATGTTGACGTTGTATTACTGTCACCAGTCAATACAACACCTGCACAAGTTTGAGGTTCATTGTGGTATGTGCACATGATGCATGACTAGCTATGTTTCAGTTAGACAGCAGTTTGCCCTTACATGGCAGCCGTCTCAACAGAGTCGCTAAGCCTAAAACTCCACCTCTGGGTTACTTTTTCACAAAAATGTGTGTCCTGTATGGGCTGGCTGAGTTCCTGACATTTTTTGTAATAATTATCATTTTTAGAATTAATGGTGTCACCTCACCAAATCCCAGTTCAAGAATGTCAGGATAGTAATGCAGGCAATTGGGCCTGTTAGAAATTGTTTTTAGACCCCCACTCGTTTGCAATTTTTACTTTTTTATTATACTTATACTGTTTTTTATGAGCTTTGTACTTTACAATTCATTTTTTAGTACTTATTCAGTTATTATCATTTTTTTTAAATCTTTATGCAGCCATTTTGATATAACGGGTTCCATCATATTTTGTCCTTTGCTCATTAGCAACAAAGAGCTGTTGTCATCAAGTGATGACTATGATGGCCCTGAGTAGTGCAGTTCAATAAATTATCTTCCTAGAATTTCCCTGTTTTTCACCACTAATCCACCATCTTCCTGGTCCTCTAGTGACATCATTTCTTTTGTTTTGTTTGCTTCTTTTTTTAGTTTGCATTTTCATCTTTTTTTTATTTCGCCACCTTAACTGACCCTCTGGAAGTTATGTTGTGTGATGTCATCTTCTGGCATTTGTTTAAAATAGCAGCACACTGTATTTGGCGCCCAAGATTCTGGATATTTCTAGAAACAAACTTTAGGCATTAGTTATAATCTATAGTAATAATAGTAATAGTAATAATAATCTATTAGTTATAATTAGTTATTTTACAGTAATCCCTTGCTATATCGCGCTTCAACTTTCGCCACTTCACTCTATCACGGATTTTATATGTAAGCATATTTAAATATATCTTGCAGATTTTTTGCTGGTTCGTGGGTTTTTGCGGACATTGGGTCTTTTTACTTCTGGTACATGCTTCCTCAGTTGGTTTGCCCAGTTGATTTCATACAAGGGATGCTATTGGCGGATGGCTGAGAAGCTACGCGATCAGAGCATGCTGTTAAGTTCCCGGGTGCTGATTGGCTAAGCGATGGAGCACAGAATTCAATTCAGCTTTGCGTTAAACAGAAAATCTTGTCTCGCTCATTCAGCATCAACGTGTTTCGCTGTGTAAAGAGTTAACTTTTGTCAATGAGCTGCTCGATGCCCACTCCAAGACACTGAGCGACAAAGATTTGTCCGAGATGACCAAGTCAGCGAGCGAGTAAGATAAGGAACAAGAGGACCCAGCACAGGAAGAAGACGCCGGCCTAACTCTCGAGCGTCTCACAACCATTCTACGAATGGCAAAAAATCTCCAGATATCGGTTGAAGAATGGGACCTGCAAATGATTAGTTCTTTGCAATTTAGAAATGCTCTTGACAATGCCACGGAAGTGTATAAAAACCTCCTTACACAAAAGAAAAAGCAGCGCCAGCAACTGCCCATCACGATGTTCCTTACCCACAAAACACCGCCTAGTACGCCTTCAGTGGAAGAAGAAACTCCAGACGACAACGGAGGTGCTACACAGTCGCCTGAAGAGGCTCCTTTAGAAGAGCTGTAGCACTCTCCTTTGTTAGAATTAAACTCATCGTTATCGGACAAGTCGTCGTGTCATTGTTGGTGAGTACCCATAACTAGTTTTCTACGTACTTAGTACATGTACGTACGTTTAGTGTAACTGTACACACATTTTACTGCATATAATTTTTCTTGCATTGTACATATTTATTGCTGGTGGCATGTCTATCGTAATGGCCGTAACATATGTGATATCGGAGATGCTCAATATCTTTAAAATAACATTTAGGCTTTACTGTATATAAACAGTGTATTTACATACATAATTTCAACGAATCTTCCCTAATTTATAAGAGAATGTAAAGGGTTTATGCTGTATAACTGTGTGGGAAATGTTTATAAGAGTGTGGGAGAGTTTATAAGGGCTTAAAATATATAAAAATAACCATACAAACATATGGTTTTTACGTCGCAGAATTTCACCTCATCGAGGAGGGATCACTGTAAATCTGTTTTTGCTTGTTTTTCTTTTCTTGTTTGTTTTTACTATGATTTCTGCCTTTTGAGAATCTTTTTTTCTTTGTTTCTTGTTTTTGAGTTCCAGGTGTAGCACCACCTTTTTGCCATTTCCATTAAAGCAGGACACTCTGGGACTCAATTTTACACATTTTATTATCATCATTATTATTATTGCCCATTTTTACAGCATTTGTTTATTTTTATCATTACAATGGTGACACCATCGAGCCACCATTTTTGTGGTAGATTTTCATGGTTGGAGTCTTTTTGCTAATTACAATGACACCAGTTGCTGACCACATGATCTCTGATTTTGTTCCATGTGACGTGATCAAGTGGTCCTTTAAAAAGAGGATACAGCAATGACATGAACATTTATTTATTGGATTCTCTTTGCAAAGGCAAAACAATTGCCTTTTGTAGTTTAATTGGGAAAAAATCAAATCTAAATAGTGAAGGGACCTTTTGCTTCCTTGTTTTTGACTTTGTGTTTTGTTTCCGTGTTTTGGGCCTGTGACGACTGATAGTTTTGACTTCTCTATGGTACTCTGACTCTTTTCCTTGGCCTCATTTCTAATCGGGTTGTGTCTTCCTTCATGTTAGTGGCGTCTAAAAGATAGATGCCAATCAGAGGATCTTAATGCCCGTTTCACTAGGTTTGTGTTCTCACGCTGTACATGATTAATGTCGTCGTAAATGTATTTTGTGCTGAGTCCCGTCTTTCATAGCGTTGTCCTGTTTACATGGTCTGTATGTTTGTCTATGTAAATTTCCCCTGGAAACAATGGGGGGATGGACAACTCTATGGAACAGTGACCCGCACGATAATTGGTCCTGTCAATTCCATCACCTGCATTCGATCAGTCATTATTTAAACGGAAGGACAAAAAGAAAAAAGAAGGAACTTGTTCTACTAGACCGCCATTCCGCTACAGAAACAGGAGAAAGCACCGCTTCAAATTATTCACACCTTTGTCTTCCTGCCACTTTCAACGCCTGACAACAACATTCCTTTCATCGGATTGGTCCTTTCATCGGATTAGCCCTATTCCAGCTGTGGAATGGCCAAATGGGGGAGGCAGCTGGATGGATGAGGTCTCCAGGACTCTGAACAAATCCAAATCATATTATGTGATATCATCCACTGTTAAATTCTGCTACGTGCTTCTAAAATTTTTATTTGTATACTGTATTGAGGATTTGTTCTGTTCTGTGTATTGTACTGTATTGTATTGACCCCCTTCTTTTTGACACCCACTGCATGCCCAACCTACCTGGAAAGGGGTCTCTTTCTGAATTGCCTTTCCCAAGGTTTCTTCCATTTTTTCCCAACCAGGGTTTTTTTGGGAGTTATTCCTTGGCTTCTTAGAGAGTCAAGGCTGGGGGGCTGTCTAGAGGCAGGGTCTGTTAAAGCCCATTGCGGCAGTTCTTGTGTGATTTTGGGCTATACAAAAATAAATTGTATTGTATTGTAACAGCTTTGCACTGCAAAACCCCGGGGTGCTGGATCACTCAACGTTACAAGGATAAACACGGTGAGACTGTTTCTTGTTGTTTGGTGGTGAGGAGCAAGCCATCATTTTCATCTGTATATTTGCCGTAGGACTATTTTTCCAGATGAACCAAGTTTACAAACATAATCCAATTTCTGTTAAATCTTCTGGACTTTTATGTGCGTTTCATACTTTCTTATTGAGTTTGTGTTCAGTGTGGGGTCAAGGGAGAGTTCTATATTATATATTAACTTTGTGCTGCACTTTTTCTTTTTATTATTACTTTCCGCCAGACACTTTTGGCATTGTATGTTATGTTGGGGGTGGCTGGGGATATATACAGGGTGATGGATGGCTGGCGGTTCAGTCCGGCCGGGATGTCCTAAAACAGGAAGAAGGGAGAAGAGCAGCCTTTTCAGGACACTGCCTTCCCCGGGACACTAGGTGGAAGCTCCTCTGGATGGCAACAGTTCTCCAGATTCCCTCAGGGCATCCTGGGACATGGAGTCTGTTTCCTCAGCCCTGTTGGGTGCCATGGGTGCCACCAGGGGGAACTCACAGAGAACCTGGGGACTCCTATTGTTGCTACAACCCAGAAGTACTTTGGAATCACAAGGACGGAAACCCGCAGTACTTACAGCCTACTTGAGGACTGAGGATGTGGCGTTTGAACTGGAAAAGGGAAGGAACACTTCTGGGTCAAGGAATATAAAAAGGACTATGGGAAACCCAGCAAGATGAGCCGGAGTTGGGAGGGTGTGTAGAGGAGCTGCTGGGAGTGGAGGATTGTGTTTTTGTGTTGTGATTATTGATTATTATATTATTATTGGAGAATTGTGGTGAGTGTGGTGCTTTGTGCACTTTATTTGAAGAAATTATTAAAGAATTCTTCTGGGTACTTTTACAAGTGTGTCCTGGACGTCTGTCTGGTGGGTTTCACAGGTCAAAAGTGAACCCTATCGTCCACAACAGTCATATGAAAACGTTTGGGAACCCCTCTCAGCCTGCATAATAATTTACTCTACTTTCAACAAAAAAGATAACAGTGGTATGTCTTTCATTTCCTAGGAACATCTGAGTACTGGGGTGTTTTCCAAACAAAGATTTTTAGTGAAGCAGTTGTCAGGGATGCCAGGGGCAACGACCCGGCCGGGACGCCGTGAGGGACCGGATGTGGGTCTGCGCCCACCCTGGATCACGTGGGGGCCGCCTTCCTGGTTACTTTGGGGGCCATGGGTTGAGGGCATGGAAGCCCCACCCTGCAGGGGCCCGTGGTCACCGCCAGGAGGCGCCCCAATGCCTTGGGGATCTGTTGCCTCAGCACTTCCGCCACATCCGGAAGTGCTGGGGGGACGATATAAGAGGACACCCGGTGAGCTGCCGGGAGAACAGCCGGCACTTCCGCCACGCTGGGGCGTGGCCAACGGGGGAATGTCGGGATCACCTGGAGCTCATCCGGGTCGTGGATAAAAGGGGCTGTCTCCCTTCATTCGAGGCTGGAGTCGGGTGGAAGCAGGACGAGGCAGAAGAGAGTGTGGAGGCGGCCTGAAGAAAGGCATTTTGTGGCCAGGACGGTGTGTGTTGGGGTTTGTGCACTATTTGGACTGTGTCTTAGTGACTTGACTTTTGTAAATATTTGTATATAATAAACGTGTGGTGGTGATTACCAACATGTCCGCCTGTCTGTGTCCGGGTTGGCTCCACACAGTATTTAGTTGTATGAAATTAAATCAAATGTGAAAAGCTGGCTGTGCAAAATTTTGGGTACTCTTGTAATTTTGCTGATTTGAATGCATGTAACTGCTCAATACTGATTACTTGCAACACCAGATTGGTTGGATTAGCATGTTAAGCCTTGAACTTCATAAACAGGTGTGTCCAATCATGAGAAAAAGTATTTAGGTGGTCAGTTGCAAGTTGTGCTTCCCTTTGACTCTCCTCTGAAGAATGACAGCATGGGATCTTTAAAGCAACTCTTAAAAGATCGTTCAGTATCATGGTTTAGGGGAAGGCCACAAAAAGCTATCTCAGAGGTTTAAACTGTCTGTCAGTTTCAACTGTAAGGAATGTAATCAGGAAATGGAAGGCCACAGGCACATTTGCTGTTAAACCCAGGTCTGACAGGCCAAGAAAAATACAAGAGCGGCATATGAGCAGGATTGTGAGAATGGTTACAGACAACCCACAGATCACCTCCAAAGAGCTGCAAGAACATCTTGCTGCAGTTGGTGTATCTGTACATTCTGCAATTTAGCACAATTTGCACAAAGAACATCTGTATGGCAGGGTGATGAGAAAGAAGCCCTTTCTGCACTCACGCCACAAACAGTCACTTGTTGTATGCAAATCCTCATTTAAACAAGCCAGATTCATTTTGGAACAAAGTGCTTTGGACTAATGAGACAAAAATTGAGTTATTTGGTCATAAGAAAAAGCGCTTTGCATGGCGGAAGAAGAACACCGCATTCCAAGATAAACACCTGCTACCTGCTGTCATATTTGGTGGAGGTTCCATCATGCTGTGGGGCTGTGTGGCTAGTTCAGGGACTGGGGCCCTTGTTAAAGTCGAGGGTCGGATGAATTCAACCCAATATAAACAAATTCTTCAGGATAATGTTCAAGCATCAGTCACAATATTGAACTTATGCAGGGGTTGGATATTCCAACAAGACAATGACCCAAAACACAGTTCGAAATCTACAAAGGCATTCATGCAGAGGGAGAAGTACAGTGTTCTGGAATGGCCATCACAGTCCCCTGACTTGAATATCATCGAAAATCTATGGGATGATTTGAAGTAGGCTGTCCATGCTCGGCAGCCATCAAATTTAACTGAACTGGAGAGATTTTGTATGGAAGAATCGTCAAAAATACCTCCATCCATAGTCCAGACACTCATCAAAGGCTATAGGAGGCGTCTAGAGGCTGTTATATTTGCAAAAGTGGTGGCTCTGAGGCTAAGGATCTGTGCTGGTATCCTGAGGGTTGCTGGTTCGAATCCCCATCACTGCCAAAAAGAGATGCTACTCTGCTGGGCCCTTGAGCAAGACCCTTGACCTTCAATTGCTCCAGGGGTGCTGTACAATGGCTGACCCTGTGCTCTGACCCCAAGGGGTATGCGAAAAACCAAGTAATTTCCTTCAGGATTAATAAAGTATAATAAAAAAGGAGGCTCAACTAAGTATTAATGTCATATCTCTGTTGCGGTGCCCAAACTTATGCACCTGTCTAATTTTGTTATGATGCATATTTTCTGTTAATCCAATAAACTTAATGTCACTGCTGTAATACTGCTGTTTCCATAAGGCATGTCATATATTTAGAGGAAGTTGCTGCTTTGAAAGCTCAACCAATGATAAACAAAAATCCAAAGAATTAAGAGGGGTTCCCAAACTTTTTCATATGACTGTAAATGTATATATTATTTGTGTGGAGTTTTTTCATTTCTTTCTTTATCAATATATGCTCACTTTATTATTTTACATACTGTTTGTTTTCTGGCTTATTTTTGATCGTCGACTGGGGTAAGTTTATTTGGAAGAAGTACGGCGTGTCGGGTCTAACGTCCTCATCTTGCCAGGCCACGGGTCTTGGTGGTGTAGCTGCCGATTTGGGAGAGTGAGTCAGCCGTTACAACGTCCTCCAGTATAAGACTGCTGCCTGCCTGTTTGACTCTCTAGTTTGATGCCATCTTCTGATTGCACTGCATCCTTTGATCTCACAAGGATCAAAAAAAAAGGCCAGCACGCTGCCATCTTGTACTTTATACATTAGTGACGATGAGGATACTTCATACAAAAAATAATATTTTTAAGAAGGGGCAAATGTGCACTGTGCTGCGGTGGTGTCCAGTCTGGGGTTGATTCCTGCCTGACATTCAATGCTGTCAGGATAGGCACATGTTGAAGAAAGTGAGCGCGCTTCCTGTTTGAAAGTGACTGCTGCATATATTTAAACTTTTACATTCAAACAAACTGCCTCCTGAAAAGCAGCCATGCTTCTCTGAAATAACAAAATTCAAACAAGGAGCACGGAGTGTGAAGTGAAATAAATGTATGGCCCTGGGATATAGGACACATTTGCCCTTCTGGAACTGTTGTGTTCTGCAGTCCTCGTTTGAAAACCATATGAATAATCAATTCTTCTGTTTGCTGAAATGGAATATTTATCTTTGACACCTGAGATCATAGCAGCAACTGGAAAAGATATGCTTCAGCAGAGCCACCTTAAGGGGACAATTTTCACATTTACGCTCATAATTCAAATGCAACACCCTCTTGATTAAAAAACACTGGCATTGAGCCATGTGAATTATTCACGGCTAAAATGAAAATGTTTATTGTATGTGACAAATACATAGCTAAATGGTTAATGAGGAGCCAAAGGTGGCCGTCATGTTTATTTAATCATCAGATCTCTAGAGAGCAGCGTTGCTTCTCAAGCCATAAATGAGGAACGCAATTTTTATGGATGCCTGTTATAAAGATAACACTCTGGTTAGATTTTTCAGTTTGATCTTCACTGGTGAAATGATGTAAACACAATCTGTCCCAAAGATAGGCTGTGCAGTATGGTGGTCCAGAGTTACATGTTCAGTCGCTGACTCACTTGGTGGACATGAGCAAGTCACTTAGTCTGCTAGCATGGTAACTGTAACCCACATGCTTGGTTGGGCATGGCCAAGTTCTTAGCCAGAGGCCCTCAGTGCCTACCTGAGTAGAGGAGACACGATGATTTTCATTTTATTGAAACAAAAGAAACAAAATAACAGTTTCATAACAATGTAATTAAAAGTGATCTTGCAAGTGGACTTGTATTTTAAGTCTCTGACTGACTGGGATGCATTATATGGTGTAGTCACGAGAAGGCCCAGAGACAAATGATGCCAAGGAGTCCAAAAGTATAAAAAAGAAAGGGGTATTATTTTTATTGTCATGATAGTACATCCTGAAAAGCCATGCAAGACGAGCAGTCAGTTGGCTATTTACCAAATTCAACTGCAAACTATTTGTGTCATGAAAGGAAAGCAGATCTGTGATCCCAGACTCCAGCATTGTTCTTCACAGGGTGGCATTTCTCATCATAGATAGACAGATCTTGGTCTGAAAAAAGTGCCGACAGCTCTGGTCTGCCCTGTTTTATAGCTCAAAATCTCGGTCAAGTACCTTTCCTTGGGATAGCCATCAAATGTCTGTGTGAAAGAGGAAGCTCTCTACTCCAATGAAGCTTGATTGCAATGGCGGCAATTTCACATAATTGACTGTTGTCATAAATGTCGTAAGCGCAACATTTAAATCTGGCTCAATGCCATTGGTGGTAAGGGCTTGTCTTGTTAAGCTTTGGCGCTTTCCCTTTGAATTATCACAACTACACCAACAGGCCCGCCGCCAGGGGGGGACAAACGGGACTCTGGTCCGGGGCCCTAATGGAAGGGGGCCTCTTCACGCTTGATTTTTTTTATGCTGATGTTGTGCGCGTAGATATATATTCAGACAATTATTCAAGTTACATATAATAGAAAAGTTAAATCATTTCGCTTACAACAATACAAGTGAGTGTTTTAATAGCCGCATGCTCCACGCAAGTAGATATCGTGCTCATGTCGTGTGAAGCACGCTTGTCAAAGGGGGCCGGCAGCGGCACGCTTCTCAAAGACAAAGGAGACCCGACGCCGACGTCCTTGAGCTTGACGTTGAGTAGTATGTTTGTTGTACTGGGTACGTGGATAATGGATTGACTTCGGCGCTGTAATTGAATACTTCCGTTTCACTAACACAGGCCCTGTTCTGTCTCAGACAACAGCGATATTGTTCTGCACTATCGTGTATGTTGACGTGTATGGTGTAGCAGAAGTCCGTCTCCGTAGTTTTATAATTCATTCGCTTGGGTGTTTATTGTTGCTTTTAAAGCAGTGACGAGTGTGCGTTGGTTTTGTGTGTATCACTAAAGATTCTGGATCACCCGGATTTTTTGAAAACTTTGAAGTTTGATAGAGCAAGTTACCATACTGATTGTACACCATGTAGATAACCCTAACCGTTAGTATATATTAAAATGTTCAGATGTTACTCCTATTCATTGCATTGGTATAATTGTATCGTTACACGTTAGATAATACATAGGCCTATCTCATTAATGTATTGTATAGTTTCCATTAGCACTGGCTTTCCTTCTCGCAGTCAAACTTTGATGTGCGAGAAGGCTTAACTCATCAAGTATGGTATTCATAAATGCAACATTGTCGCTGTCGGATAAACTGTATTTCGATCATTTTGTATACAGTACATATTTGAAGGTTTTGGCATTTGGGGACCCGGGTGAAGGCAGAGGGGCCCACACGTACCCAGTTGTCTGGGGCCCAAATATTTCTGGCGGCGGGCCTGACACCACACTTCTGATTAGTCATGGCTGTTGGTGCAGACAAACATATATTTTGCCCAGCTCAATTCATGCTTAGCTAAATATTCATTCAACATGTGAAAACCCGTTGCTTTTGTTCCTCTGCTTTGTACTTTTTGACTAGTGATGAGTAATTCCAGCTGAATTTGCTTTGTCTTGAGTTCAGCGAAATTGCAGAAATGTTTGGAAACTTTGCCGAAGTTGGCCAAATGTATTGAAGTTATTAGGGAAGGAATAACTAAACTAGTCTTGAGTGGATTATAATGGTGAAATGGCTTTTTAAGTGTCCCTGATTGCTAGGAAAACGCCTGCTAACTATGCCTGCTGACTGTTAGGGCCAAAAATGTGACCTGAGCTATAAGGCATCAGTACTAACCATTGTGTTATCATGCTGTCCTGAGATAAACTCAATACAATTAAATTTCAGAACAGTATGTTCCCTTGCAAACAGTGGCAACAGGAGCAGGAAGTATAAATTTACCAAATCTTGGCTTGTCACCCACAGATTCTATAGCAGGTACTCAACTCCCAGTACAGTTTTTCTGCTCATTCACTGCCGCTGCTACTAAATAAGCACAACACTAAAGTACATGGAGGCTTTCTGTTTGCATCAACTGCCCAGCACTCTGGGTATACTATTAAAGGGGTAGGATGATCACAGATCACTTACAAGTCCATACAAAAACAACACATTATCCTAAAGACACTAACAAATGTCCAGTTTTCTTCTGCATGTGCATTTTCTGTTTAAATGTATTCGCAAGTTTTCTGCAAATTTTTAGCATGCCGGCAAACAGTTCTTATTAAATTCTTACCTGAAGAAGAACTTCATCTGATATAACAGTTTATCCTGTATGCCACCCACTACTAAGACCAGCATTATGTACTTGGGGGGCTGCCTCAGAACATTGTCTGATTGAGCTCTGTGACATCACGCTGACCTTGCAAATCATCATGGGGCACTGGGAGAAACAGTTAGTCTAAGTCAGCCAGACAGCAAATTTTCAGGAAACTATTCATTCAACAATGTGGTCTACAACAGCAAAATATCAGCAAAAAACACTTTAGAAAATTTCACCAATCAACACTATTCTTGACAAAATTAAAACTCATTAAAAATCCTTATTTTTCATGAATACCACACATATAAACCCAGTTGACTCGTCATGTTATAAAGTGGATTTTTAGGTCTTTGATTCCCTTGCTTAGTGTGTCACTGTTTACACCTTGAAGCATCAGACTGAATCATCACTTCACTCATCTCAACAGGAGAGAGAGAGAGGTTAGGAGCACCCACCACAAACCAACTCAGGATCCACATTAGGACCCGAGTGCAGCCATGTAATGGGTGATACCTCAGCACCACAGGTACAATTAATTCCTCACCTATTGCATGTGGTCTCCTGCTATTTTCTCTGTAGGGAGCCTTCCAAAATGATGGCATCTGATCCTTTCCTGGCATTGGTGCAATGTGTCTCATGTAAGCTTTCTGGCTGTTGCAGTTGTCTCTCTAATGTTAGAAATATTCCTGTTTTATTGTGCCTTTTTAGGTCAGGAGGGTATTAGGACTTTAGGGACTGTCGAAACTAGATTTGATGTTATTTTGGAAGAATTAAGTGGCTGGGACTGGAATGTCCTCTTCTCATCTAGGTAGGTTCCATTGCTAAATTTCAACCACAGAAGACACCAGAGTCTCATTGAACTTCTTTCTGTAAACCCAATTTTGGTGTAGCTTTAATCATATTTTCATAGTTTTACCATCACTACATGGTAGTTTTTTTTCAAATCACTCATAGACTTTTTTATACTTAGTTGTTCAAATATATCCATTTGTGAATTAAACGGTTTGGTTATATGGTCTTGTGAAATTGGGCCGCCCCCCTCCCCAATCAGAAGTGTTAACTGACTGGTCTGCATATACTGTAAGTGCAGTTTTCTTGAGCTCAGTCAAATGGAAACTTATTGGCAACTGTCACGGGGGCTACAAATCAAACTACTCATATTGTGTTTGGATCTTCTGAATTGACTGACATGGAAAATCAACAAATAGTTGCTCTGGCCCATGTCCAAATAGGAGTTCTAGCATAGCTTATGTTTATGCCAAGATGCTAACCCTTGTAAGACGCTGAGATGATAACCCTAATTCAGCTAAGTAACCTGAATGCAGTATGGTGTGGTGTGTGTGTGTGTGTGTGTGTGTGTGTGCGTGTGTGTGTGTGTGTGTGTATGTGTGTTCTCCCTGTGATGAACTAGCACCCTTTCCAAAGATTGTTCCTGCCTTTCACCCTGTGCTTGCTGCAATAGGCTTCAGCTTCCCTGTTCAAAATAAAGCAGACTTAGAAAATAGATGGATGGATTGATGGATGGCAAGGCCAGATTAAGACCCCCTTAGGCTCCTGGGTGACTTTGCTTCCTTGATCATACTTTTAAAAATGCAGTGTGCAGACACCAGGTCACTTAGTGCAGCATGTTATTTCTCACTTGTGGTTTCTGCACTAGACTCATTTGCTTTAGTTAATTGGGGTCTTCTCTGGTCATTTCAACTCATGGATAATCAATTGTTTTATCAACCTGGGGTTTAGTATTGATAAACACCTTGATGGTGGATCTGCCCCTTATGGATGGAGGTTGCAACATTTAATTATATAAGTTAGAGAACTGCTGGTCTAGTGAAACATTGGGGTCATCCAGCCAGATCTCTCCCGCGCGGCCCCAGGTGCTTTTTGCAGTTCTGGACCCAAATCAAGACAGGCCATACCCCCCAAACACTTGCCGAGAATGGGGATAAGGGAGTCACCTACCAGCCTGGAGAACTATAGGACTATAGCTCATGGTCCTCTGTTGTCTATCACTAATTATATCACAAGAATTGTTAATCCTGGGGCAGCCCTCCATTAAATTGGGACATGGTGCTCCCTGCTGATCTAACATTGTCAGTGCTTTTACAGCCAGGATCTCTTACATCTCGGCTCTGGTCTTGCACTGACAGAATTCTCTTATAATTGCAGTTTCTATAGGACCCATCCTCACAACAGTATAAGAATAAGCATTTTATTTCTTAGCAAGGGAAGCATGAAATTGCTTGTTTGAGGTAAATTTAAAGACAAATGCTTCATATATGAAATGCACAATCACAACAAAATCTCACATATCACCTCTGCCTGGTAGGGAGAGTTTGTTTAGATACTGAGTAACTGTTGCCAATAGCACTGTGACTTTGAAATCCTAACCTTCAACTGTCAAATGTTGTTTCAATCAAAATGCGTTCCATACGGTTACACATGAAGCTCTTCTGCTCCTTAAGATGCTGCAAGCTGGTAATGAATAATTTGTACCCCACCTGCTGTGAGGCTCCTCCAGCACTAATTTGTGGTGGTAGTGACTCATGGACAGGGAGGTCAGCAGGGGGCACGCCTCGGAAAAGAAATTGGCTGGAAAGAGATCAGCTGGCTAAAGATTCTGGCAGCTGCATTTGTTGTTTTTTCTTGTCTGGTTTACATATAATAGAAACTAAAAAAAAAACAAATGCTAGTTCAATAAAAATATTGAAGTCATTGCATGGGATTAAAGGTGCCGGAGTGGCTCAGTGGGCACTGTTGCTCTTGCCCTTTGTTTATCTGCCTTTCTTCCAACTTCTTTCCACAGTGCAAAGGTATGCTGCTTGTATGCTGATTGGCCACTTTACACGGACCAGGTGGGTTTTTTCTGCCTTGTATCCAGTGCTGTCAGAAGAGGAGCTAGGACGTCAGTGTGTGAAAACCGCAAAAATACAAATTCAATCACAGGCCAGTGCTGCATTTACAGATTTACAATCTTAGGATAATTATTTTGGCTATTACTTATTTAAATATTATAATTATTGATTTATGTTTATTGCATTTTGTGTCACACGGCCACTTTTTTCCATGGGTGACGCAATTTTGGAATGATGTGTTATGAACATCACCCTATTGTTTACAATTACGATCACTGTGTGTGTGATATGTGATGGGATGGATATTAGACGTCAGAGTTAACATGGTGGTGCATACAGGATTTGAACAGTTTGATTGCAGATCAGATGTGAGAAGTGCAGAGAAGGCTAATGAATTAAATCAGTTCTTTACCAGGTTTGAGTGTGACCTTCCTGCTCTGGGCAATCTATAGTGTTCATCTCCCATTGTGACCCCACTTCAGCCCACATTACTCTGCAGGGCTATGTACCATTGTCTACACTCCCTCTCTCCTCCTCACTATCCATTCACACTCCTGCTTACCAACTTCATGCACCAGCTACACCCACTTACATGCACCACTCTTCTAAGCTCCCAGATACCCAGGGCTATCTTTCACTGTGGACCAGGAGAAGAAACAACCAGTCAATGCAAAGCTACTGGACCTGATGGCGTTAAACCTAAAGTACTGAAGGAGCGTGCCAGGCAACTGTGTGTAGTTTTATTCCAAATCGTAACCTCAGATCCTCAAATGAGTGTCTTCTTACAATTCCAAAAGCTAAACTTAAAAGAAGTGGTGAGGCGGCCTTCTTCTGCTATACACCTAAAATCTGGAATAGCCTGCCAATAGGAATTCGCCAGGCTAATACAGTGGAGCACTTCAAAACACTGCTGAAAACATATTACTTTAACATGGCCTTTCTATAACTTCAATTTAACTTAATTTAACTTAATCCTGATACTCTGTATGCTCAGTTTCCTCATAATAACTATTCCTGGTGGTTCTAAAATCCGTACTGACCCCTACTCTCTTTTCTGTTTCTTTTTCCGGTTTCTTTGTGGTGGTGGCCTGCGCCATCTCCACCTACTCAAAGCTTCATGATGCTCCAACAATGATGGATGGACTAAAAGGCAGAATTCTACGTGACCATCATCATCAAGCCTTTCCGTGAGAACCCTAAATCCAAAGAGGACTGTTTCATTTATGTTAGGTAGAATGCCCAGAGGGGACTGGGCGGTCTCATGGTCTGGAATCCCTACAGATTTTATTTTTTTTTCTCCAGCCGTCTGGAGTTTTTTTTTGTTTTTTCTGTCCCCCCTGGCCATTGGGCCTTACTCTTATTCGATGTTAATTAATGCTGATTTATTTTGTTTTCTTATTGTGTATTTTATTTTTCTATTCTTTATTATGTAAAGCACTTTGAGCTACTGTTTGTATGAAAATGTGCTATATAAATAAATGTTGTTGTTGTTGTTTTTCAGCATATTTTCAATCTGAGTCTGGGCCTACAAAGGGTTTCAGCTGTATGGTAAACATCTTGTGTGGTATCAGTCCCCAAGATAGTGAGGTTGAGAGTCTTAAATGACTACCGACTGGTGACTCTGACCTTACACTTAGTGGAAACATTGGAAATGCTAATTAAATTAGATTAAGGGTCTTTATTGTCATACTCTGCAAGAGCATAGTGAAATTCTTGTGCCACAGTTGCGAGGAACATGTGTCCCCATGAAGTAAGTACAGGCAATAAGACAACAAGATGATGTATAAATAAATAAATACAATAAATTAAAGTGGCAGAAGACAAATGATGCAGTGTCATTCACATGTGCATGGGAAACAGCTTAAAGGCTTGGGTGATGGTAATTCTCCACTGAGACAGAAGATGGCACTGTATAATAATGATCTCTCTTCTCCTCCCCCTGCAGAAAGGAAGACTGACACCTTTCCACCTCTGAGGTCACTTCTGGGGTCCATCCATCTTGATGTGCCTCTTCCTCCCAGAATGCCTGAAAACCAGAAGAGCCACCATCCTGGGTGGTCAACCTGAGGCACTAGTCCAAGGAAGACTTGTTTTCGTGTTTTACACGTGTTTCTTTCACTTTCAAGATTTTTAGTTATATAGGGTTGGCTGGAAGGTACCCCAAAACTTTAACATTGTTTGTTTCATCTTTACAACAGTAAATAAGGGGGAAAAGTTCAAAAGAGCAATGTACAAATATACAAATTATCTTGAACGGTAGGGGAAAAAAAATAACGTACAGTACAATAACACATAAAGCAGCATGTGGGTACAACACTGGGCATATAAGATTAAGTTTTCAAGAGTTCAGTGACCTTATGACATGGGAGAAGTAGCTGTCCCTAAAGTTCGGTGGAGCAAGTGGTGAGAATCAGGTGGCGGTTTCCAGAAGGCACAAGTGAAAAGAGGGAATGAGCTAGATGGCTGTTATCTGAGACAATTGATTCAGATCTCCTCAGTCATCTGGTGGAGTGCATGGTATGAAACTGTGGAAGGTCAGCCCTATGATTTTAGAAGCTCATTTATTGGCTTATTTGCAGCCCGTGGTCAGGACAGCTCTGGTCTCTGTCTCTGCAGATTCCCTGTCAGGACCAGACAGGGTGGACAATGCTGTCACCAATATGGTGAACTAACCCTACTGCCATCTGAAGAAACAGGCCAGCAGGACGAGGATATTGTTTGTTGACTTCTCTGGTGTTTTCAACACTATACAGAGTAGACTGCTGAGGGAGAAGTGCCGGTCTATGTGGCTGATGCTACCACACTGGGCTTTCTTTGTTTTTACTCTGTACATGTCAGACTTTAGATTCAATACTAAATCATGTCATCTGCAGAAATTTATCAGAATTGGATAGGAGAACGGATGCAGGACACTAGTGATGGACTTTGTTGAATGACACAAAGTGAACCACCTTCACCTCGACATCAGTAAGACAAAGGAGATAATCATAAACTACAGGAGGGTGACGGCCACTCTGCACCCCTGGTTCTTACAGTATTAATGGTGAAAATGTGACGCTGGTAAGGACATGTAAGTACTTTGGAGAGCAACTGAATAACGGACTTGAGAGGAGTATAAACACACAGGCTGTACACTAGAAAGGTCAGAGTCACCTCGATTTTCTGAGAAAGCTGAGGTCATTTGATGTATGCAGGCCAGTCTTACGTGAACTCTGTTGTGGCCATTTTCTATGTGGTAGTGTGCTGTGGAAACAACATTAGAATTAAAAAGGCAGGTTCAGTCTTGGGAGTCTGGCTGGACTCGCTGGACGAAGTGTTAGGAGAGACGTCATTCAGGAAGCTACTTACTATCCTGGACAATGACTCTCACCCCCTGTAAGAGGTTTTAGCTTATCAGAGGAGCACATTTAGTAACAGACTGAGACAACTGCATTGCTCCAAGTAGCACAATGTAAGGTTGTTTCTACCCTCAGCCATCAGGTCCCCTCGACCGAGGAGGTATCGTGTGCTTCATGGTACTGAGATGTTCTAGCAGACATCTTTTTAGACAATAACACCGTGTGCAACATACTGTGCAAATGAACGACACCCTATACTGTAAAACTGTATCTAATAATAATAGTATGTGCAATTCTAATCACTTTACATTTATTAAATCCATTAACATAATCATTTTTTAGAGTTATATTTGGATTTGGATCTTGTTAGGATACCTATGATTATTACAATTCTTGTTATATGTATGGTTGTGCTTTTTTGTTTGCATGAATAATAAAGTTTCTATCTAGCCATCTATCTATCACAGCAAACAATGTCTAGGTTTGGGAATTTTTTTGTTTAAAAGTAAACCAAAATCCTTCTGTTGACATACATGGGACTCATAAAACTTTTCTTCCAGGACTGTATAAGAGTAGACAAACAGGCACCGATATTTTGAATGGACAAGTTAAAAGGAAAACAAGGATCAAAACTTGGAGATAGGAATTCTCTAGCAACAAAGCCTAAAATGCTAATCAAGAATCAAAGTCAAAGCCCAGCAAAAGATCAAAAGTCAAGATTACCTAATGCAATATTCACAAAGAAAAGGTTTCTTTAGCAATATCAACAATCTCAGATTTTGCTGTCAATTAAATGTTAAACCTTATGCGGTCACAAGGATGAAATGTTGTAATGCAGCCTCTTAGGCCATATTCCTAGAAATCAAACATTGCATACAGGCAACGGACCAGCAAAATATAAAATCCAAAATGGTGCTGCAGGGAATACAAAACATAAAATTAAAGGTGACTTAGTGAAATATTACATCCGGAAACCAGAAAAGAATACAATTCTCCCTGTAATGAAACCTCCAAAACCACCTTCATAGACCCTAAGAAAAATATATTCCAAGATAAATACATTTTCATAATATACAAATATAACATTAACTCAATAAAGGCTTTATCTCAAAACTGGATCTTAAAACTCCAATCAGGCCTAGTAGTAGTAGTAGTAGTAGGCCTGGCTCTGGAACTCAATAAATGGGCTTACAGCTTTTACAAATGAAAAGGAGCCTTAGCCTATAAATCCCCAAAACAGAAGAGGAGAACTACTGTATATAAGCATCTGGGTGAAAAGAACAAAAAAGTTTAAAAAATTAATTAAAACATAGTTTATTTATGAAATAACCAAAAAGAATAAACAAACACAAAATATTGCTTGACAAGATAACTCAAAGTCAAAAGCAAGAATAAAAATTTTAAAAAATCCAGGAAGAAGTTACAAAACATGGGAATTCAGAAAGAGCTGAACAGCAGGAGAAGGGCAACTAATGTACTGAGCTGTGGGTTTCCCATCTAAGATTGAGAAATAATTAGGATCAAACTATGATAAAAACAAAAAAACAAAGTCCCCAATTCCTCACTTGGTGTGTCTGTCCACAGGACTGATTGAGGTCATTTATGGTAGGTAGAAGGCCTAGAGGGGGCTGAGTGGTCTTGTGGCCGAAGAACCCCTGCAGATTTTGTTTTTTATCTCCCTGGCCATCGGACCTTACTCTTATTCTATACTAATTAGTGTTCCCTAATTCTATTTTCTTACTTATTTTGTCTTTTTTTCACTTTCTCCATCCTGTAAAGCACTTTGAGCTACATTATTTGTATGAAAATGTGCTTTATAAATAAATATTGTTATTGATGTCTGCTCTAGCAGATCTGTGTGGTTGTTGAGTATTCTTATGCATGAGTTTCGTTCAAGGGGGACAGTTGGCTTTTTATCAGGACCCTCCAGTTTCAGACTGGACTGGTGTTTCCCTGAATTGACATGAATAAAACTATCCTGTTTTTTTGTGAAATAGGGAATATTAAGGGATTTTGTAGATTTTCTTATTCTGCCATTTGTCTAAAGCAAATGATCTCCATCAGTGCATAAATCAGTACAAACATCTGCATTTCCATTCTACTCTAAATGTATCTATTCAAAATTATAAAACAATATGGTATATCTTGCAAACTACGTACACCATTCTCCTAGTTAGGAACTTTATTTATAGCCCAGCTTTATCTTTTAGCACTACAGCAGTGCATTGCAGGAAAGGCTGACACGCGCCCTCTGGGCATCTTTTACAGCAGAATGTAGCCTACTTTCCGTTGTGCAATTCTTTCCAATCCCTTTGTAAGCTTTTTAACCCTTTTTATTATTTTTGTGCATAGAATGTCAACATACTCAAAGTGAGTGACTTCTTCAAATATATGAACCTTAAAGATAGAAAAACACCAACCTTTTATGTTTCCTATTTAAAAATGTTAATTCAGGAAATGCAATTGTTTTTTCTTACCTTTTTCAAAATGGAGTGAATACTTTTGCATCATTCCTTACATGCTGTATTAGCAGTACATAAATATAGCAGAGAATTATATTCTACTCAACCCTGGAAAACAAGACAGGCAGTACAGATAAAGGCCACCCATACAAAGGATGAGATTCCAAAAGGCATGAATTATATAAAGGGAGAAATTCAAAAAGGCAGACGAGGGTGTTGTTGTAAGCACCCTGCATGGCACACTAAAGATATTAAAAGAAAAGGACCAAGAAATTAAGTTTTAGGGACAAAACCAGTGGTGGCTGGTGAAAAAAAATTTGTGCAAGGGCGTAATTTTTGTGGGGACAAACTGAAGCAGCACTTATCTATTATACAGTGTCTATCTATCTATCTATCTATTATATAGTGCCCTTCACATCTGTTTATTACATAGTGCCTTTTCATATCTACCCTTCTGGTCATTCCACATTCTCTCGTGGTCCTCATTATAATATCAATGCACATCTTGGCCTGTCCAGTACCAGAATCTCAGGACAAATCCAGACTAAACTGTATTATACCCTTTTCACTATGTTGCCCAGTCTGATGCCAGCTTTCCCATTTCTACTGTGCTCCATAACAGTCGGTGACATCCACAGTCCCCTTATTCTTCCTATAAATTGCCCTATAGATGTGGAAAGGAACAGGTGCACCTGCCACCCAAATTTTACACACCACAATATCTGCACCCCCACTTTCATAATCTTTCAATAATGTGGACGTCTGTCTGTCCTATAACACATCCATAGCGTAAGTCCAAGCCAAATCTTATTCTGCCTGTGCTAATAAAGTGCCCAGTCCTTGGATATTGCCACTATTTTCCATAAATCTACATCATACGGCCACTACTCCTCTGATATTTCCCAAGTTGTGCATCCCAGTTTATCATTTAGCACACCCATAGACTCATTCCCACCCTAATTTTATTCTGCCAGTCTGCCCAGTCCTATGCAAGTCTGCCAGGCTTACCTCACCTGGGCACAAATTCACATTATAAGATCCACAGACCCCCATATCTTACAACATAACTCGCCCCACCCCCAACCTTTCTTGTATTACACCCCCCAGGACAAGTCCAGCCTAAATCTTCAAAATCAAATCACAATTTATTTATAAAGCACAATTTAAAAACACCATACTGTATGTGTAAACCAATGTGCTGTACAATAAAATCAAAAATGTCAATAGTAAATCAAAAAACAAAAATTACATAAATATTAAAACAAAAAACTTAAAGGAACCAATTACCAGAAAAACAGTGAATATGAAAAATGTAATAAATTGATAGCAGAGTTACTCATATACAGTTAAAGGTAATCGAAAAAAGGTGTGTTTGAAGTCTTGATTTAAACATTTGGGGTTGATGATGCTGACCTAATTTCAATTGGCAGAGCATTCCATAACTTTGGTGCTAGAACTACAAAGGCAAGATCACTCCTCGTCTTTATCTTAGACTTTGGCACAAGCAACAATTGCTGTTGAGAGGAACGTAGGGAGCAGACTGGGTTATACGGGACCAGCAACTCGGCCAGATAAGATGTGGTCAGATAAGATAAAAACCAAAAGTAAAATTTTAAACTGAATCCTAAATTCAACTGGGAGCCAATGAAGTGAGGCCAGAATTAGGGTAATGGACACAACTTTCTGAGAACCAGTAAGAAAACAAGCAGCAGCATTCTGAACCATCTGCAGCCAAGAAAGATGAGATTTACTGATTCCAGAATAAAGTAAATTACAATAGTCAATATAATAAAAGCATGACATACCTTCTTCAAATCAGAGTGCTTCAGAAACAGTTTGACTCTATCAAGTAGTCTAAGCTGAAAAAAGCAGCTCTTGACAATGGACGAGATCTGTTTATTAAAATAAAGATCGGAATCAAGGATAACCCCAGGATTTTTGACGTGGGGTTTAAATAAGTTGAGCTGATCCCTGACAGCCCCATCAGAAGCCATCTGCCCAAATATGATAACCTCAGTCTTACTCTGATTGAGAATTAAAAAATTTACAGTCATCCAATATTTGACCTCATCATAACATTTATGCAGTGAATTTAAGGAATCTGGGTATCATTAGCGTAAAAATGAAATGAACTACCATATTTACAAAATATGGACCCAAGAGATAGTTAATACGAAGAAAATAACAAAGGACCTGGAATAGACCCCTGTGGAACACCATATTTCAAATGAGCAGTAGAGGAAAGTATAGACTTGTTACCAACTGAAAACGTCCTATTAGTGAAATAAGATTTGAACCAATCTAGTGCACCCCCTTGGATTTCTAACCACTTATCCAGCCTTGACAATAATATGTTGTGATCAATGGTATCAAAGGCTGCAGTTAAATCCAGAAGCACTAAGACTGTCGAAACCCCAGAATCAGCTGAACGCAAAATATCATTAACAATCCTGAGTAAAGCCATTTCAGTGCTGTGATAAGTTTAAAACTGGACTAAAAAATTTCTTGGCCACCATTACAATCCAAAAAGATATGAAGCTGCTGCAAAACAACTTTCTCAAATATTGTAGATAAAAAAGGTAGTTTAGAAATCGGTCTACAATCATTTAAGTCATCTTTATTAAGGTTATGTTTTTTCATTAAGAGCTTAACCACTGTCCAACATCCATCCATCCATCCTCTTCTGCTTATCCGAGATCGGGTCGCGGGGGCAGCAGCTTGAGCAGAGAGGCCCAGACTTCCTTCTCCCCGGCCACTTCTTCTAGCTCTTCCGGGGGAATCCCGAGGCGTTCCCAGGCTAGCCGGGAGATATAGTGCCTCCAGCGTGTCCTGGGTCTTCCCCGGGGCCTCCTCTTGGTTGGACGTGCCCGGAACACCTCACCAGGGAGACGTCCAGGAAGCATCCTTATCAGATACCCGAGCCACCTCATCTGACTCCTCTCGATGCGGAGGAGCAGCGGCTCTACTCTGAGCCCCTCCTGGATGACTGAGCTTTTCACCCTATCTTTAAGGGAAAGCCCAGACACCCTGCAGAGGAAACTTATTTTGGCCGCTTGTATTCGCGATCTTGTTCTTTTGGTTACTACCCATAGCTCATGAACATAGGTGAGGGTAGGAACATAGCTCGACTGGTAAATTGAGAGCTTTGCCTTACGGCTCAGCTCCTTTTTCACCATGACAAACTGATGCAGAGCCCGCATCACTGTGGACGCCGCACCAACCCACCTGTCGATCTCACGCTTCATTCTTCTTCAGATACTTGAACTCCTCCACTTGGGGCAGGATTTCGCTCCCAACCCTGAGAGGGCATTCCACCCTTTTCCGGCTGAGGACCATGGTATCGGATTTGGAGGTGCTTGGAGGAGCCGCTTTACATTCAGCTGCGAACCAATCCAGAGACAGTTGAAGATCACGGCCTGATGAAGCAAACAGGACAACATCATCTGCAAAAAGCAGTGACCCAGTCCTGAGTCCACCAAACCAGACCCCCTCAACTTCCTGGCTGCGCCTAGAAATTCTGCCCATAAAAGTTATGAACAGAATTGGTGACAAAGGGCAGCCCTGGCGGAGTCCACCTCTCACTGGAAATGGGTTCGACTTACTGCCAGCGATGCGGACCAAGTTCTGACACTGATCGTACAGGGACTGAACAGCCCTTATCAGGGGGTCCAGTACCCCATACTCTCGGAGTACCCCCACAGGATTCCCAGAGGGACATGGTCAAACGCCTTTTCCAAGTCCACAAAACACATGTAGACTGGTTGGGCAAACTCCCATGCACTCTCCAGGACCCTGTTAAGGGTGTAGAGCTGGTCCACAGTTCCACGACCAGGACGAAAACCACACTGTTCCTCCTGAATCTGAGGTTCGACTATCTGATGGACCCTCCTCTCCAGGACCCCCAAATAGACTTTTCTATGGAGGCTGAGGAGTGTGATCCCTCTGTAGTTGGAACACACCCTCCGGTCCCCCTTCTTAAAGAGGGGGACCACCACCCCGGTCTGCCAATCCAGTGGCACTGTCCCTGATGTCCATGCAATGTTGCAGAGACGTGTCAACCAAGACAGTCCTATAACATCCAGAGCCTTGAGGAACTCCGGGCATATCTCATCCACCCCTGGGGCCCTGCCACCAAGGAATTTTTTGACCACCTTGGTGACCTCAGTCCCAGAGATGGAGAAGCCCACCTCCGAGTTCCCAGGCTCTGCTTCCTCATTGGAAGGCATGTTAGTGGGATTGAGGAGGTCTTTGAAGTACTCCCCCCCACTGACCCACAACGTCCTGAGTCGAGGTCAGCAGCGCACCATCCCCATCATATACAGTGTTGACACTGCACTGCTCCCCACTCCTGAGATGCTGATGGTGGACCAGAATCTCCTCGAAGCCGTCCAAAAGTCGTTCTCCATGGCCTCCATAAACTCCCCCCATGCCCGAGTTTTTGCCTCAGCAACCACCGAAGCCGCATTCCGCTGCATTCCTGCCGGTACCTATCAGCTGCCTCCAGAGTCTCACAGGACAAAAGGGTCCTGTATGACTCCTTCTTCAGCTTGACAGCATCCCTCACCGCTGGTGTCCACCAACGGGTTCGGGGATTGCCGCCACTAAAGGCACCGACCACCTTATGGGCACAGCTCCGGTCAGCCGCCTCAACAATAGAGGCATGGAATATGGCCCATTCAGACTCAATGTCCCCCACCTCCCACAGGACGTGGTCGAAGTTCTGTCGGAGGTGGGAATTGAAGCTACTTCTGACAGGGGACTCTGCCAGACGTTTCCAGCAGACCCTCACAATACGTTTGGGCCTACCAGGCCTGACTGGCATCCTCCCCCACCATCGAAGCCTACTTACCACCAGGTGGTAATCAGTTGAGAGCTCCACCCCTCTCTTCACCCGAGTGTCCAAGACATGCGGTCGACGACACGACCACAAGGTTGGTCATTGAACTGAGGCCTAGGGTGTCCTGGTGCCAAGTGCACATATGAACACCCCTATTCTTGAACATGGTGTTCGTTATGGACAATCTGTGATGAACACAGAAGTCCAATAACAAAGCACCACTCGGGTTCAGATCGGGGGTGCCATTCCTCCCAATCACGCCCTTTCAGGTCTCACTGTCATTGCCCACGTGAGCATTGAAGTCTCCCAGTAGAACGAGGGAGTCCCCAGAAGGTATGCCCTCTAGCACCCCCTCCAGGGATTCCAAAAAGGGTGGGTACTCCAGACTGCTGTTCAGCGCATACTCACAAACAACAGTCAGGACCCTTCCCCTGAAAGAGACACTGGTTCAAACTGGTCTAGCATGGCTTTACAGACAGGAGAACAGGAAGCATCGCAAGGAGACGATATACAGACTTGTATGGTATCAATCTTTTCAATAAAAAACCTGAGAAACTGTTCACACCTGTCCAGAGACAAGTCATGACAGCTGGAAACACGTGGGTTTAAAGCATAAAATAATGTCCTTGGATTATTAATATTGGTAAACACCAAATTGGAAAAACATTCTCTTTTAGCCTGAGCCCAGCTTTTTGAAAGCTGACGAGACTCGATCAAAACATCTCTCTTCAGATACCTGCAATTTGTCCTTCTTCCGTTTACGCTCAGCCTGCCTACACGAGCAATGATTTAACATCACTGTTAAGCCAGGGTGCACACTTGGATTTAGCACAACGATCTCTTAAAGGAGCAACAGTTTCCAGGGTAGTTAAACAAATAGAATTAAATATGGACATGATGACATCAATACCACCGTCAATGTCAACCCAAAAAAGGCGAGTTGATGCAACACTGAAAAGTGATGCAAAGTTATTCACAGCCTCGTCGTTTATAATTCACGCTCAACGTTTCTGTAAAAATGGTACGAGCAGGCGAGGTATGAGGAGCTAGAGACACATCAAATAAAACAGGATAGTGGTCAGAAAAAGAGACATCCCGAATCTGTATATTCCTTAAATCAATACCATGCAGTGTTCTCCCTAGCGTCTTTTAGCCGGGCACTCCGCTCAATTTAATTGAGCGCCCGGCTGACATTGCGAGATGACAGCCACAGACCTACAGGCACAGGCAGATCTAACGATCTGCAGAGATAGCAAATAACAAGCGGGCGGGCGGGCCGGCAAATATTTTAGAAGCAGGATCGCATGTGGCGAGGGGAGTGTCGCGCCATGGATTAAAACAAGGTCCAGGGTATGTCCCTGTTCATGTGTGGGCGCTTTAACAACCTGTTTAAAATCAAATGAATCAGTAAGAACCAAAATAATCATTTATCAGAGGCTTGCCAGGGCAGCAAACATGAATATTAAAATCCCCAACAATCAAGCATTTACCATAATTTGAAATAAAGGAAACTACAAATTCAGAGAGTTCTGAAATAAAATCTGTATTTACCTTCAGAGGTGTGTACACAACTGCACAAACAAGTGATTCACCATTATATAGTTGAGCTTCGAAACTTTTACAAATAAAACCATTTTTAAAATTAGTAGCAAGACCTTCTCCTCGGCCAGTAGTCCTGGGTGAATTTAAGAAATTACAACATGGAGATACACTAATGCACTAAGGTCCGCTCCATGAATCCAGGTTTCCGTAATGGACAAAAAGTCCAGGTTATTGTTTGTGAAAAAGTCATTTCATACAAAAGTTTTATTTATCACAGACCTGGCATTGATCAATGCCATCTTACAATTCTTCTGCCAGTAAAGTGTGCCGATCTAGTTGGCGAAGATTAGAAAAGTTTACCCCTGGAGAGAAAGCTGACGCCCGATGCTGTCGCCGAGTTAACCTGGAAGGTCTGACCAGTCAAGTCCCAGCCAGACAGGGAAATAATCCGGATCAAAAACCAGCTTCAGGCTTCGAGGTTGAAGTTGACAATCGTAATCTCCCACGTTAAGCAGGTCAACAATCAAACAGTCACAAGCCTTCGAGACTTGACCAAAACTCCAACCCAGAAACCCCTTCTACTCCTCTTGCGACGGCAGTGAAAATGCGTCGCCTCAACTAGAGCAAGCAGGACGACCAGACCTCTTACTGCATTGTTGTATGCCACCGGAGGTAGAAAATAAAAACAACAGGGTTTGCCAAATTAAATTCCAGGACAGCAGTTCAAATGTCTGAAAGTGTCTGCCGATCACAGCTTAACACAGAAAAAATAAAATGAAATTGAAAAGAACATAATAATAAAAACAACAGGCTAAAACGAAAACACAGACCAAACTGACTGCAAGCCATTAACGTTGGCACCATCCACCAAACATCTAGGTACGCTCAGCTTCTGTAATTCTGTAAATCTTATTCTGCCTTTACGATCAGGATACCTATATTTCCCTAAACAAAAATTTTGCCCTCCTTTCCTTCAGGCTTGAGAATTTCTCAGTTACTTTCTGATTAAATTGAGTCATTTCACTAAGCCTACTAAAATACTAGCCTCATGATACTGTACAGATCAGTGTTTCCCAACCTTTTTTTCCGCAGTGGCACATTTTTTGTAACCAAAATCATCCCAAGGCACACCACTATTCTACTAACCACTAACACATTATATCTCATATATTATTTTGGACAGGATGTGTCCATTTTTGGTCACCTCTTTGTTGTGCCTTCTAATGCCAGTCCTGTAGCCTTCATAAAGGTGTTCAGCAATACTATGCCAGCCAAAATATTTAGCCTCATGCTATCTAGATGACTGTGGCTACTTTCCAGCAGCAAAGTGGAAACTCCAGAAAAAGTTCAAAAGACCAAAGATGTACTAGCAAAAGTTTAGGAGCCAGACCTAAGGAAAATTCCCTAATCAGAAAAAAAGAAATAGAGTAAGTAGCGCTAACTCATTTGACCTCCTGTCATGTTACCAGCAGTGGGCACAGCAACCAGTAACCAATATAAACACTATGCAAACCAAGTACAAACTGGCAGCAAGGTGATGTAATTGTTACAACAATAAAAATAAATGTTTGGTAAACTAAATATTCATATTAAAAAATACTCAGAAATGGCTTAAAATAAAAAAAAATCACAAAAGGTGGATTTATGACATCAAAGGTTGCACATTATTTTTGATGCAGGGCTCACACAACTCAAAAAAGGCTTCAACACAAAAATTAGGCATCACTGCTGTGCAAAGATGGACAAATGTTAAAATAATAATAATTCTTTGCATTTATATAGCGCTTTTCTCTCTATACAAAGCGCTCAGCAATTGCAAGTTAAGGACCTTGCTCAAGGGCCCAACAGAGCAGGGTCCCTTTTGGCATTTTCAGGATTCGAACCAGCAACCTTCCGATTGCCAGTGCAGATCCCTAGCCTCAGAGCCACCACTCCGTATTAAGTGTATTGTATGTATTAAGTAACCCGAAGAAAAATTGTAGTCAAACAATCACATCAAATCAATCAAAACACCATACAAGAATTGGAGTCAAAAAAGGTCCAAAAGCGAAAGCTTGGTAATGAGGTAGAATCCAGTAAGCCAAAAAAATTTCAAACTGAAGGTGATAGGAACCCACGAATTTGGATAAGGAAGTGAACAAAAAGTGACTTGTTTATCCAGATGTGTCACAGAAGCAACGAGTCACTTCCACCAAGTTCATGACCCTGACAACGCAGGAGTACAAACCGCTTCACCTGATAATAAAAATACATTATGAAATCAAAAAGTACAGTATACACATAATGAAAACACTCCTATCAAAAATGAATTTCTTAGATCAAGCAATGCTCGATCAAAATTCCCAACATTTAAAGCTCCAGTGAGGCCAGCAAATCTAATGTCTGGTCCGGAAACTGAAGAACATACTGTACTTACGGTCAGCATTAACACAACAATTTGGCCATGCTTACAAATTCAAATTGGGAAAGGGGAATCACGGAAACCACTTTGATACATAACAAAAGTAAAAGTCTTTAATAACTGAAGAGTTTATTTTCAAAACGTTCCAACAAAGGCAACCCAAATAGTTAACAAAGTCCAAAGTCTGCTATTCAAGATTTAATAAACAAAAGACAAAGCTGAATTTTTACAAAAAGCACAGGATCAAAATGAGCACTTACAGATCAGAGAATCCAAAGACGGGAGCCAACCAACACCAGTGAGAGAAAGCAAAGTAATTCTTCAGCACTGTACTGAGGTCACTCAGCCTTTTAAAAAGCCTGAGCCACAGCATTAATGTTACGATATGTAATCTTCTTTATTTTTTCCCTGGATTTTTATATATAGGTAAAGACTGAAACTATCTTGTTTTTGGTTTTTTTTCAGCCCAAAAACTCTAACTGTGCTATAAGTCATTTGAATTACTGCCTTTTTCAAAAGTTCATTTTTTTTCCATCATTGTGGATACCATTTTATTCTACTAATGGATGTTGCAGTGTCTGAGAGTTTAGCATGTTTTGTTGCCACAGTAGTTTCCCATGATTCTTTGGGGTGTGGTGTGACTGCTGACATGATGTTGCACAATGGTATAAAGGATCGCCTTGGGACCTTATTTACTATGCAAGACTGGATAGAAATTTAGCGATTCATGCAACTTACTTTCTTACTTTATTATTGACCCTTGCAATTCTTTTTTGACTACTATTTGGAGTTTGGTTTTGATTATCCATTTTCTTGCTTTTCCGGTATCTACTTTGCTTTGTTTTCCTGAATACACTTATCATCTGGGGCCTTGGGCATAACACCGTGAGTAGAATTCACACTAAAACACCCCGTATGGACAAAAGTGGAAATGTGGGTACTCACAAAAAAATTCAAAGGCACAAAACTGTATGTAAGCCAACTTCCATGCACTTCAGCTCCATAAATCCCAGACAGCGTTAAAAGTAAGACACGTGCAGTTTTCACTGCTAATTAACTCCTTTTCCCTTTATTTTAATAGCTCTGTTTTTAAGGATTAAGTCCACTGAATCGATTCGTTTCTTCATTAAATGGCAGCCAAATAGAAAGATGTGAAACAAGCCAACAGATGACCAGCTAAACTGGGATTTCATACTCCAGCCAATTTCACACCAACCAGTTTCTTAATGAGAAGCCAATTCTTGCTGTTAATTAAAGCCATTATTAAATATCAGGACTTGTTGCTGCTCTCATTCTGCCACAGCAGACTCTTGATTTTCTGTTTTTTCTAAGACCAAAACAACAACAACAACATTTATTTATATAGCACATTTTCATACAAACAGTAGCTCAAAGTACTAAAACAAGTTAGTCAGCAGCAAAAATGGTTCACTAATTAAGAAGATGGTTAGAATGAAAACCTGCAGCCACTGCAACATCCCTGTCCTAAAGCCTTCACAGGGCAGGTCAGGCCTCTTTGCCTGCCTGGATTAGGTCACACTCCAAACGGGTTAAACTCCTAACCTCACAGGCCTGCTTCAGGCCTTGCAGGCCCAAAAGAAATTTAATCCTCAAAATAACTTAAATGTCCCAAAATATCCAGGTGTCTTGTAAGAGAAGAAGAAACCATAAAACCTTGGCTTGGCAAGACTATGAGAAGAATCTTTATAAAAATAAAAGAGAGAAAAAGAGAACAATGTTTTTTTTTTATTTATCCTTTCTACCCCAATAACTGTAAATGCCAATATAACGAAAGAATCCATAGCCATAATACTTGGCAATAATATGAAATCCAGGCCAAAGCAATGATATGTATGTATGAATGATATGTTCTACCTAAACTTAAGACTACAATATGTCAGCAAAAGTTCAGAAGCAATTTTTCTATGACCAAACAATGAAATCTGTAAGCTGGAATGTCAAAGGTTTCAATCATGAATTAAAGAGAAAAAATCATTCTCTCACCTGACAGGTCTAAAAAGATTGTAAAAAAGATTTATTTGCAAAATACCAAAAAATACAGAAACAGATCCACAGAACAAAAACAACCATTAAAGGAATTACATAAAATGCAATCCAACAATCAGAATAATTAAAACAGGAGCAGTAATAGTAAAAAAAAAAAACCAATTCATAACATCGATCACAATGATTCCCACTTGAACTTTTCTATTTCTTTGTATTTAAGGTTTCCACATCCCACTTGAAGGTGTATTACCAGCACCTACTGTATTGCATTTTGAGATCAAAATTGACGATTCAGATTCTCCTACCCAGACCTGTTCTGAATATAAATGTAATTAGCGCACCATACATCCTGCTTGACCCATTTTACATTTCCCACTTGAACTGCCCATCTTCATTGTCATTATAGGGTTGGGGGCGGTTCCCAAACAGAGACTGACAGTTGGCCCCGCCTCATGGGGTTCCACCCACAAAGAACATGAAACAGGCTCACATTTAAAGGGACAGTACGCCAACACATAACCACAAATTAAATCAATAAAAATAACATCAAGACAATGTTATAAAAAAACAATAAAATACAGATAACGTTTTTTCCATACCTCTCAAATCTCAGAATGTACACAATAGAAAACAGGTCAAACATCCATAAAGGTAGGTTGTGTCAAAGAGCAGAAGCACAACAGAGTAGACAGTGCTTCCAGGCATTTTAATATTCCTAAAAGAATCTTTTTTTGCAAGTGTTTCTTTTGGTGGTTGTACCAAACTTTCTAAATCGGGTCAATATTTTGTAAATCTGTTTTTGCAGAATGCCTTTGGCTCATCTGACTTTCATAAAGACCAAAAAAGAAATTAATCCAAAGCAGAAGGTGCTATTAATGGCATTTAATAAACATAAATCTCTTTCAAGGTAGCAGAACAGTACACAATCCGAGCTCCAACAACTTGCCTTTCATTCCTTATCTAGTCACTGTCTTTGTGAAAAAGGTGGGCTTTTGAATGGACTGGCACCCCATTCAGAGCTGATTCATGACTACTGTTCATGCTGTTAGGATTTCCTCCATCACACAATGTAGCAGAAAAACGTGAGTAGAAAATGAAAAAGCTCTTTCAAATTGGCTCCTGAACAGGACTCAGATGCATGACAGGAGTGTGGAGCACTTCTGAGTGGTCCTGGGCAGATAGCATCTGCTTTTTACTTGCATGTTTTGTCATCTTGGTAGCCAAATTATAGACCATGATTTTACAGATGCAACTAAAAATAAACAGGTATGTATTAATGTGTAAAGATTAATGGTCAAAATCGTGTGAGTAAATGAGAGTTAGGCTTATTTTTAGTTCAGCCATATTGTGTTTACTAAAAATATTTAGGTGTATAAAAATGAATATTAAAATTCTTTGTGATTTTGCATCTCATTGAAGGGGTGATTAAAGCAAAAATAATGATCTCCTTAGAGGATTATAGCATGATTTAAAAATAATTATATGCTAGAAAAATTCATAGATATGAAACAGCCTAAAACTTATACAAAATCACAAAGTTTCAGCTAAAGCAGATCAAAAAACACAAAAGACAACTCAACATAAAACTGTCTGAAGGATAAAATAATCATTTCTTTGATGGCAATTTCTTTTCAAAGTTAGGTTCAGTAAGGGAATGGCTATTCTTCAGTTGTTTAACGTATCATTCAGGCTCATCCAAACAATTAACCTCCGCCACAGAGATAGAGGTGTAGCAACAGGACAGGTAAGACAGGCAATTGCCTGGGCCCCCAAAGGTGTCTGTTTACATAGGTGCTCATTGCAATCACAGATCTGCAGGAACCCCCCTGAAACACAGCATCGACACACTACAACAACATTGTGTAATTGTAGACTGTAGTATCTATGAGGTCAGTTGAGTAATGACCCACTATCATGAAATGTCCATAACATCAGTCACGAAACACCCAACGCTATGGTTAAGATTAGGGTTGTGTGAGGATTATCTGACTCAAAGGGTGTTTCGTGACTGACGTTATGGGCCTTATCTGAGCTACATCACAGATATTGGAGACTGTGGATAGACCCATCTGAAAGTGTTTGCAGCATTATTTTTTAGTAACATTATAAGTGTAATCAACTCTATTTTCATAAAGTGGATTTACACATCGTGAAGCAAAAAGAGATAAATAAAAAAGAAACAGGAGGAAAAGAAGAAGCAGAACAGTGGTAAGTGGTAGAGAATGTGGGAAGTTTGTTCAATTAAACATGCCTATTTAATTAGGTGGGGTTAGAAGTGAACTGCGGAATAGGAAGGAGCATCTCACTCACTTTGAACAAATGGACAGAGTGTTTTACAGCAGCAGAGGAGAACAGCTGATACCTTATCTGGAGTGAAATGTAATCAGTTCCGTCAGTAAAACAAAAATAAGTGGAATAAAAGCCGACATCTGACTAGAAGATAAACCAACAGCCCGATGTCAGTCATTTAGCCGGCGGTGAAAGCTCAAACACGAATGTCTCACAGAAAACCAGCTGAACTTCAAAGGCACAGAAGAAACTAAAAATACGTCAACAGTGATGATCTTGGCACTAAAAGTAAATTCAATTTGTTCTCTACCTTTAGAGGGCATGTTTATATGTTGTGTGACCTGACTCCTGCAGCGTATACAGCTTAAGGTTTAACAAAGTTTCAATACCTTTAGAAGCAAATTTTTTAATTAGTGTTTTCATTTCATTTTTTAAACATTACAATATGCAATGTGTATTTAGTTTTCATTATCATGTGCACCTTACATTTATTTACATTTTATTTACTTTTTTTACGTATTAGATTTTTTAAATGTACTTTATTATTATTGCTTTTCTATTTATCTATAAAAATGGTTTATTCATTATTTTTTATTTATTTACTTTTTTTTTACAGAATTAAAAGGATTTGTGTTTATTAAATTCTCCTTGTTGATCTTATTAATTTAGACATTGTGCTATTTAATGGTAATACATTTTACCATGTTGGGACTCAGGGGAGGGTGAGATGGAGGACTTCACAGAGTCGGGCCCCCAGAGTCCCTCCAATCGCCTCTTCACATAAAGACAGTAGGAACTCCTCCAGTCTTTACTTTGCATTACAAGCTCAGTTCCTCCACTCGCCTTACCAATGGATCAAAGGAATGACAATTCAGACTCTTTCTGGGCCATCTCTGTCTCTCTCCCTCTTTTTTCATGTTTGAATTTGTGTCAAAGGTATACTAGCCACTTACTCTCCTTTGCATATTCACATTCTGCAATCATCTTTCACCGCTTCCTAATTTACATGTTTTTTTTTTTCAAACAGGAGTTTTCTCTTTAAGGGTTTTCTGTGCTGCTATCAAATGACTTAAGGTTGATTGTACATATCCTTCTTTTAGGTAGACCGTCAAGCAACTGTGCTTAAAGTCTGCTTTGTGCTTTATGCTTTCTCAAAGCATCATGATGCTCCAACATTGATGGACTAAAAGCTAGAAGTCTACATGACCATCATCATCAAGTCCTTCTGTGAGAACCCTAAATCCAAAGAGGACTGTTTCATTTATGTGAGGTACAATGCCCAGAGGGGACTGGGTGGTCTCTTGGTCTGGAATCCCTGCAGATTTTATTTTTTTTCTCCAGCCGTCTGGAGTTTTTTTTTTTTTTGTTTTTTCTGTCCTCCCTGGCCATCAGACCTTACTCTTATTCTATGTTAATTAATGTGGACATATTTTAATTTCTTACTGTGACTTTTATTTTTCTATTCTTCATTATGTAAAGCACTTTGAGCTACATTTTTTGTATGAAAGTGTGCTATATAAATAAATGTTGTTGCTTCCTTTACCTTTCTTCACAATACACAGATTACCCAAGAAGGTCTTACAGACCACCCCATTATCACTGGGTATCAGTCCTTTTGTCTTTGCTGTCTACTCAAGCTGTCCACTTGTCTTTGTCAAGGAGATTCTCCAAAAGCACTTATTTCAGGATTAAGCAGTAGTTGATACCTGTTTTCTAGGGTCATGATTAGGGCTAAAATTTGAGGTCTTGTAGCCTTTTACTGTTATGGAAGTCATTTTTGTGTACCATTGTCAAGGTTATGTCCCACATTTCTAATTGTGTGGTCTTTGGTGTTGTGACCCCAAATTAATCAGAAGACGGGGTAGAAGTCCAGTCTTTTGTACTGAGCCTATTTGATCTGTGGATAAAACCTTCTCAACCTTTTTGAATTATCTTTGTATTTTTTTTTCGTGTCTTGCCTGGTTTTCAACTTCTTGCACGATTATTGACTGTGATTTTTGCGTCTTTCAGTTGCTTTGCCTTTTGCACGCATCTCCAAGTTTAACTCAAGAAACTAGTTTTCTATTTTCCTACCAAGTCAGGACATTTAGATAAACCTAAAATAAGATTAACCCCACGTCTCTAAAAATAGTCAGATAAATGGGTAGTTGTTGCCTAGCAAAACCCTAATAATTCTTCTGAATCTCTAGCACTTACTGTAAAACGTATCCACACAGTATGAATGCTTTCCTGAGGATGCCACCATCTTTTATAGTGGCAAAATGAACGTGTAAAAATTATGAAAAATATAACACAAAATAGAAGCATCCATAGACAAATACTAAGCAAAATGGTGGTATGATAACATCATAAAAATAACAATAAAAATAATTTAAAAATTTAAAATCACACAGCAAGGTATTTAACAAGTTCCTCACAGTCTTCTCTCAGTATTTTTTCAATAACTCTTCCTTCTCAATTTTAAAACATGCTCTGCTGAAGACAGGACTCTTGTGTGACAAGAGAGGTCAGTGGAAGCTAGAAATAAATAAATAATAGTATGTTTAGATTCAGACGGAGTTGCTCCGGAGGTTGAGGGGGACGATAAGTTGATCAGTCATGAGTAGACATGTGCTGTTTGGTCGATTGTTTCTTTAGTGCTCCAGAGGCTGTAATCAGAGGCTGTCCACCTGCATCCCTAATAAGATAAAAGTAGCTACACCAGAGAGGAGGAGATCAAGAGAGAGGGAGAGATCTATAGAGGCAGAAGAGGGCAGAGCCAGCAGTTCAAGAAAAAACGGAAAGAAATGTCAGACATGTAGCAGAGCTGGTGAAGCTGAAGAGAGACGGCAGGAGGTGGGGCATGGCCCCAGAAGGAGCACGTGACCAACACTTGAGGGGTGGAAGTCACTCTTGCTGAGCAGTTTACGGAGCAGGAGAGACTGAAATTTTCAGAGTAGGCTTCCACAGACTCCAGGAAATGGAAGTGAGAGTAGTAACAGGGCTCATGGGGTTCCTGGGACACCGAGGAAAGGCAGCAATGGACATGAGCCAGGTGTATGAAAGTTGACTGTGCCTGTCAGTTGACGTCTGGTAATGGTAAGCAGAGGAGATGGTGTTCTAAGAGGCTTTTGGACATTGTGTAAAAGGATAGAAGGCTGCTGATGGGTTTTTAACCTCATTTTAAGGATTATCTGTTATTTATCTATTAGATATTTTAACCTTCACAAACACACTGCACTATTTACACCCTTGTTTCATTTTGGTTGTTAATAAACGCGTCAAAGCACTTTTCACCACTTTTTGGCTGTGTGTGTCCTCATTTGCCCAGCTCTTCCTTAGTTACATTATCGATGGGTCAAGGTTCAAGCTCCTAAGGAGTGTGGAGCCAGCCAAGACCATCACATCTTGACCAGTAAATAAGATGGAGAAGCAGACCTTCAATTCAAATGCAGTGTATTGTGGGAATGCACCTATACTGTTGATAATTTGCACTCAAGGTAAATATTAATATTTTTGGCAAAAAAATATACATTTTTGGTACATTTTGAGCATATGAAGGCATAACAAACATATGGATTATATGATACGAATAACGTGAAAATTGTTTGTTTTTTTTTCCATGGACATTTTCGTGTTGTTTGCTGTAGGATGGAAATTATCATCATTATGATCCATTCTATCATTAACCATATTTTGCATGAAAACATGAGATTAACATTTTTTCTTGGCCACCACTACAAAGTACATAAGATAAGTAATATATAAAAAATATCAGGTTTGGGTGGAGTATTTCTTTAAGTCGCTGGTGTGGGTTGTGTGTGTATAAGAGTTGAGAATCAATAATCACTCAGTCGGAAGTGCAATGGGTGTAATGCAGCCATGATGATTAAAGAACACCAGTGTTTTAGACTGCACAAACAGAAGAGAGGAGCATTGGTATGATGTTGTGTGCTTCACATATGCGATAGAGCGGAAAACAAAATAAAAAGGGCTTCGATTTTAGCTGAACTCTCAATAGCTGTAAAGCCTTCTTATGGCACTGGTGCAGTCTGACAGCAAGTGTCTGGTTGTCAGAAAAAGGTAAGGCCCAGCATTTTCAAACTGTGAATCTGTGCTGGAAAGTCATCCCAAAATTCGTCTCATCTGACATTGTGAAATCTGACATGCTCAGGCACCAAGAACAAAACAAGATGTCATCAAGTTTGACATCCCCTCCGACTAGTCGTGTAATGTGCCACAGGCTTTAGCCGTCACACTACAGAGCAAACTCCAGAACTGAAACGCACTCTTTATTTCTAACTGGTTTTTTTTTATTGTCTGTGGGGCTTCAAAACTGACTCTAACCCTTAACTCTACTTGGTAAAAAGTTCCATTTTGTTCACCTTGGTTTGGCATTACAGGATCCTGTGAGCTGGTAGACTCTCCTCTCCTTCAGTACTGAAGAACAAGGAGTCATAAATTATCCTGTAGGACTGATAGAGCTTTACAAGGATCAAAAACAAAGCAAATCGCTCCTAGCAGCACATAAAAGGCAGAACGGAGAAATCTGGGTCACTGAGAAATTAGCATTTTTCTAACACAAATCCAATAGAAGGATTAAAAGAGAAAAATAAGACGAAGAAAAATTATGAGAGATTGAGCTGTAATGAAGAATAATACTACAGCTTATATTTCAGATTTGTATTATTTTATCATTATTTCATTTAATAGTACATTAATTGCCGTCAAGCTTTTTATTACACCCCATGCACCTATCCAGTGTTGGGGCTTGCAGTCAGCAAGACACTTAAAATCCTAGAAGACCCTTAAATGCCAGATGTGAATAGAACAGCAGTCCATTGCTAGGCCCTCATAAACAGCAGCACGCACGCCATAACACTCCAGGGAAATCAGCTCCTGTAAATTAATCTGGCGAGTGGCATCATTTAGCACTGCTGCCTTACAGCTCCAGGGGACTGGATTTGAATCCTGGCAGTTTTCATGTGCTCTCAATGTGTTGAGGGTATTCATCCCTCAAATTCAGACAAGCTGGTTAGGTTGATAGGTGATTCTATTAGCCCGGAGTGAGTGAAGTGTCCTGTGCCAGGCCGGTCCTGCCATCAAAGTTGGTTACTGCCTTGCATTTGCTGCATTTAAAGTCCCAAAACTGGAACAAGCACAGAAAAGTATTTAATAAAACTAAGGCAATGTATGTTTTTCGAAAATAGTAGGAAGCTGGAAGAAACGTCCATAAGTAGCACTTGCAGTCTGCATCAGGGCTGTTGATTTTTACACATCTGATTGGACCACAGCCAACGTGCCTCTTTTGTTTAGTAGCCAAGTAGGTTACCACCTGGGAATTTTGTCAAAAAAGTTACTAAATCTTTATGTGGAGAAGTCTTGTTTTTATGGTCAGTGATATTGCCTTGAGTGCAACAGATATGATCTAACGTCTTAAGAGGGATTTGGCAGACAAATGTTGGCTAATAAACAAGGGCCCATTTTATTAAAGGCTGAAAAATCCTTCACCAAAACCAAAATGCTAAACTGAATTCAAAGTCAGTACAATATTCAAAACCAGAAATGCACCTGTGGAAAAAAGACAAATAACACATCACGAGAGCTGGGGTGCTGCCAGCTACACTGTTTAACACAGATGGCTTTTAAAATCACTGATCATCATAGGTAAGCGATCAACATTCAATTTGAGTCAATTCAGTTTATTTATTTACAGAAAACACTGTAACACATTTACATTTATTTGTTTAGCAGACACTTTTATCCAAAGTGACTTATAAAAGAGTTCAATATAACTGAGCGAACATCAGCCTGTGGGACATTTTGGGATTCACAGGGGCTGTCTTACCAGCATCATAGGCCCCTAGGCAAAGTAGTGCAAAACAGAGACATGGACCCCCATACTCCTGGGGCCCCTGGCCAGTGTCCATTGTGCCCATATGTTAAAACTGGGAACAAAATTGATAACCACAAGTGACGAGCAAGTTGCACTTCATAGGTTACAACATCTAACAGCTTAGTTAGAAATTCACCAAACAAAAGAGTCCTCAAGAGCTTCTTAAACACGTTGAGGGACTCAGAAGTTTTTACGGAGTTGAACATCTTGATGTATCAGCTAAAAGCTACATGTGAAAAGAGTCTGGTCTGAGATTTGATACCACGCAGAGGTGGCATCACCAAATGGCAAAACAAAGCAGATCTAAACTGATCAACATAAATGGAACCTATTATTATCTGTTCAATGGCATTATTGTTTTTCAATATAGGAGAGGAAAAAAATAATTCCAGTCAGCAACATCCTTGGGGAAAATAAACCACTGGGAGCACCACAGTCAGTTATAACACACAAAGTCACACTCCTGGGGGCCTCAGCCAACTGGTTGCCCACCCTCTATGGCTAACATTCTATGTTAAAGTCCATCCATCCATCCATTATCCAACCCGCTAAATCCTACACTACAGGGTCACGGGGGTCTGCTGGAGCCAATCCTAGCCAACACAGGGCACAAGGCAGGAAACAAACCCCGGGCAGGGCGCCAGCCCACCACAGGGCACACACACACCCACACACCAGGGGCAATTTAGAATCGCCAATGCACCTAACCTGCATGTCTTTGGACTGTGGGAGGAAACCGGAGCACCTGGAGGAAACCCACCCAGACACGAGGAGACATGGAAGCGAACCCAGGTCTCCTTACTGCGAGGCAGCAGCACTACTACTGTGCTACCGTGCCACCCTTGGTAAAGTCTGGGCTGTCTAATCAGATGACAGAATCTTTCCAACCACTGATTCCAAAATCTCCCAGTATCTCAGATGTCTTTCAATGTGCAAGAAAAGTGCTTGGAGGTAGACAAGTGGCACAGCATTATATGCAAAGAGAAGCAGAACAGAGGATGGCTAATAAAAGTGCATCTTTAGTTAGCCAGCATCTTGAGATCTTGATTTGCACACTGGTTTGCAAGGAATGATAGGCTCAGATATGAGTAGGTAAGCAGGGCCTTGGCCATTGAAGTCTTTATATGTAGGAAGGAGGATTTTGAAATCAGCTCTAACCTTCACTGGTAACTAACCTGATAATGTAACACCCCACCATATCATGCCTGAGCTGCTCCAACCACCTCCTGCTGCTGCACACTTTTACGATGGATGCACCAGAAGAGATGAAACTGTAGATGGGGGCTTCAGGGATGTCACAGCTCTTCAACTGTTCGATGTCTTCTTAGCTGGGAGTGGAAGCAAAGGATAAGTGTTATGAGCACTGGTGATGTGCATCCCAAAGGACAAGGAAATGTTGTGAAAGTAGAGCGGGAAATGACAGCACAAATAGAACAGTGAAAAGTACAGGCAGGGTCAATGATGAGAAGACAAAGAACCGATCATCTAAGGCAAAAGACAAAGCAGAATTTGCGGCGAGTAAAGAAAAAAATTATAAGTTCCTGATTATCTTGTAAAACTTTATTTAAATAAATAAATACATCTGTGATGTTTAAGTAGTTTTTTTATACAAAAATCTAAGAGTACACACTAAGAATTAAGGGGGAGTAGTGACTCTGAGGGTAAGAAGGTTACCGGTTCGAATCCTGTTACTGCCAAAAGGGATCCTACTCTGCTGGGCCCTTGAGCAAAACCCTTGACCTGCAATTGCTCCAGGGGCGCTGTACAATGGCTGACTCTGTGCTCTGACCCCTAGGGGTATGTGAAAACTAACAAACCCTATTGCAAGAAATTGTATAAGGTGAACAAATAACAAAATAAAAAAGAATATTTTGGTGATCCCTTAAATAGTCACAATAACTGCTGTTAATCATGGGTCCAGCAACCTGCTGTCATTGCTAACAACAACAAAGACAACAGCAACTCAAAATGGTGTCCTAAAGACCTAAACAATGAAATGATAAAAGTTGTATTGCATTGACATATATCAATAAGGAAGCGTCTTTGCAACCTCTGTCTCCTTCCCCACGTCATCAGACACCAAAAGTGACAGAATTTGATGTCAATTTTGAAATGCGAGTATGTGACGATGTAGGTTCTGTTTCACGCTCCCCGCTTCTCTTTTGGGAGCACTTGAACCCAACACTGTTGGTAATGTAACCGGATGAGCTGGACAATGAGGACACCAAATGAAGCAGGGGGAAGGTGCAAAGTGCAGAAGTGCTTTTATTAAAAAAGATAACCCAAAACAGTGTCAAAATAAAGTGCAGTGCTCCAAATGTCAATAAATAAATAATCCATAAAGCCAGGATGAAATGTGGAGGTGAATAAAATAATCCAATAAACAAATGAGGTTAAAACAACAATAACGGCTGGAAGCAGTCCTTTAAAACAAAACCCGGTGCTTTCTTCTTTCTACCTGGTGCTTCCCCTGCTTCTGCCATACGGGCCGTGCCACAGGGGAGTTGCCCTACCTGCAGGTGCAGCTGACTTTCCTTCTGCTGGTCTGGTAGCCTTCTGTCAACTGGCTACGTCCAGCCGTCACACCAGACCAAGACTCGGGTCTCCCAGGGACCAGGGTATTCACGCTGGGGCTCACTCACCCAAGCCTCCCTGACTCCCGCTGCCTTCTGAGGACTTATGTAACAAGCCAACCTCCTTCTAGGTCACTCCAGCTCCTAAGATCGCTCAGCTGGAGCGACCACTTCCTGCTGTCCCTACCGAGTGTCTGCCTAACACTCCTCCTCTGGGGCTCTCTTCCCAACTGCCTGCTCTTCCTGCTCGCTTGTTCACACCCACACTGGATCTTTTCTTCTCCTGCCTTCTTCTCCCATTCTTAACCTCCATTCTCTGTTTTCTTTTTCTCCCCTTCCACACTCGCGCTTCTCCTATTTATAATGGGGTCATGGCACAGGTGTGGCGATTAGCAGCTCCCGGCATCAATTACGGATACTAACGATTCCTCACCTGTGCACTAAAGTGAGGAAACGCCCGCACCACATCACGTTGGAGAACCGCTCTGGCCACACTACCATGCCCCCTTTTTAAGCCATGAGTGTGACGATTATTTATTTTAAAACTGTCAATTCTTTCTGAGCTGCGGACCCGCTATATCACAAAGTAATAATAATTCTTTAAATTTATATGGCAATTTTCTCACTACTCAAAGCGCTTCTTCATAGAGAGTGAGGATCCACTTCAACCACCACTAATGTGTAGTATCCCCTTGGGATTAATAAAGTATCTATCTATCTATCTATCTATCTATCTATCTATCTATCTATCTATCTATCTATCTATCTATC